>JAHHZJ010004433.1:0-46479 GCA_021437245.1 Aegilops speltoides | reverse complement strand
CTTACGTGTGCATGCATAGGTATTGTCGAGCTTCACGGATGTCAAGGAGGAGTGCAAGCGCCAAGGAACGACTACACCATCCGCGAGGGAAGCGTGGAAGAGAAGACTAAGAAAGGAAGAAGAAGAATGGAGCAGGATCGAGTTGCCTTGATCATCCAGACTTCACCGGACGATCCGACCGAGCCCGATGATCCGGACGACTTCCGGATGATCCGCCACGCGTTCAAGACAATGTAACTCGCCGACGGCCGGATCATCCGGATGGTCGCCCGGATCATCCGGACTTCGACACCCGGATCATCCGCCACCATCCGGATTATCCGGACTCATCAGCACAAGCAGGCGTGATTTGGGCCAAGCCCCTGCACTTCTTCGCCTCACTTACCCCTTCGCCTTGGGCTATAAATAGACCTCCTCCACCTCCTTTCTACGGTTAGCAAAGTGATAGCTCATTCTTAATCGAGCTTTGCTCCTACCTATCTCTACTCTTGAGAGAGAGACCACTACTCCATTGGAGGCCAAGACTCCATCTAGGAGAAGATCCTTCATGGATGCAAGACCTCTTTAGGGAAGATCCATCTAGGATATCATCAAGACCTCCTCTTGGAGATGAACCTTACCTTGTATCTTTCCCTTTGTTGTTCATGTACCTTGTGATCTTGTGTGTTTGATTGTCTAGTGGATGTGTGATTTGGACTTGTTCTTGAGTGTTCCCCCTTGTGATTTCTCCCCGTTCTTCCTCGTGTTCATCGTGTTCTTCGAGGGATCCCGCTCCAAACGTGAAAGATCGACGAATTAGGGTTCCACCCTACATCACTTTTGTTTGGGGTACCGCACAGGAAGAAGCCTTCACGGTATTGAAAGCTAAGTTGACACATGCTCCTTTACTCCAACTTCCTGATTTTAATAAGACTTTTGAGCTTGAATGTGATGCTAGTGGAATTGGATTAGGAGGTGTGTTATTACAAGATGGCAAACCTGTTGCATACTTTTCTGAAAAATTGAGTGGGCCTAGTCTGAATTACTCTACTTATGATAAAGAATTATATGCTCTTGTTCGGACTTTAGAAACATGGCAACATTATTTATGGCCCAAAGAATTTGTTATACATTCTGATCATGAATCTTTGAAACATATTAAAAGTCAAGCTAAACTGAACCGTAGACATGCTAAATGGGTTGAATTCATTGAGAATTTCCCTTATGTCATTAAACACAAGAAGGGTAAAGAAAATGTTATTGCTGATGCATTGTCTCGTCGCTATACTATGCTTTCTGATGCGGAGCATCCTTAAATCATCCCCATGGACTCTACATCAACACATCCAACCCCACAAGGACCTATGACTCGAGCACGTGCAAGAGCTCTTGAAACCGAGGTGACTTCTCTCCTAAATGATATTTCATATGACCCTCTCGAGACATGGCTACTACCTAAATCAGATACACTATGCATGATTAGGTGTCAAGAAGAACCTCCCGAGGGTGCACGTGAAGATGGACAAGCAACCCACTCCACGGATGAAGAGAACCAATGAACGACAAGTGCACCTTCCAGTTCCCGACATCCGCCCAGCCCCCGACATCCGCCCCGAGATGCCAACACAAAGAGCCGCAGCCAGCCAAGAAGGCTACAGGGCCTGACATCCGCCCCTGTGCCTTGACATCCGCCTTCCACGGCCTCGGAACCGCCCTCCGCCTGTAAATCCGCGCCCGCACCAAATGATGAGGACATCAATACCATTGTTACACCCACAGCCCCTGCCGCTATACATACCGGACCAATTACTAGAGCTCACGACGCCAACTAAATTACCAGTACTTTCGCTTTTTGGTAATGATTCTAATGTTCATGAGAATATGACGCTGCTTAAATTGGATACATTTGTTTTGCTTACAAATGTAGGGCCTAGCTTGGAGAAGGATGAACATTGAGCAAGAACCAGATGGAGATGATGGCATGCTAAGGGGGACAAGAATGGAGTTACAAGTGATGATTTCGGGACTTTGAAGCCACCATAATGAGTGCATGAAGCCTTGGACGAAATATACAAGATGCCACTCCATAAATTTCGTCCAGAGGCTATTCTAGGTGTCACAATACCTTATTATTGGGCCAGCCCATGTAATTTCGAAATACATTAGTATAGGCTATTTTAGAGTCCGTATGTGGGGAAACAAGAGATGGGGTTAGTTTCGACCCTCCACCAAGGGCCACGAAATTCACCCCTCTTCCTCCATATATACAGCCCTTAGGGCACCGCTTAGACTTGGGTTTTGTTTAGATCAAAAGTTCGCCATAGTTGCAACTTCACAGCATTTCGCTTGTGTTCAACGACTGCATAAAGGCGCCACAGTAACCCCACCTTGATCAATAAAGCTTTCATCTTATATTCGCAATATCCAGATTGCAATCTCGCTTGCTTGTTCTTCGCTTGCTCGCAGGAAATAGACCTCGTGGTCGTTGATCGTGTTCCTGCGTGGGTCAATAACCTTCGGAGTTGGTTTAGCGACAGCAAGGCGCGACGCCCTCGCGACGCTCAGAGTCGGATCGTCAAAGTCGATTTCCACCAAAGCGAAATCCACCATCTCATCGAAGACGGGCACCTCCGCCTCTATCTAGTGGTATCAGATTTCTAGGTCGCTCGTGAGATTTTACAGTTTTTCGTAGTTTAGATCGAGTCTGTTTTCATACCTATAGTCCACTTTAAAAACCAAAAAAATTAGGTTAGGTCATCATATCCGAACCAATCGAGCCTTTTGCATAATCTTTTCTATATTTGCGCTGTTGAATTTGCAGTTGCATCGCCGTGTCTAGTTGCTGGTCTTAGAGTCTATTCTTTAGAGTTTCGAGTTCTGGTCATAAGTTGTCACGCCGCCGACCATCATCATCGCCTCGCCATCTACCACCACCGCTTATCCGCCACCGCTCAACTGTGATCCATATACCACCACCGCTGCCATATACCACCACCGCTGCATATACCACCACCATATATCCACCACCGATGAGGACATCAATACCATTGTTACACCCACAGCCCTCATCATTATATATACGGGACCAATTACTAGAGCTCACAAGACGCCAATTAAATTACCAGTACTTTCGCTTTTTGGTAATGATTTTAATGTTCATGAGAATATGATGTCGCTTAAATTGGATACATTTGTTTTGCTTACAAATGAAGGGCCTAGCTTGGAGAAGGATGAACATTGAGCAAGAACACGATGGAGTCGATGGCATGCGCAAGGGGATCAAGAACGGAGTTACAAGTGATGATTTTAGGACTTTGAAGCCACCATAAGGAGTGCATGAAGCCTTGGACGAAATATACAAGATGCCACTTCATAATATTCGTCCATAGGCTATTCTAGGTGCTGCGCCACCTTATTATTGGGCCAGCCCATGTAATTTCGAAATACTTAAGTATAGGCTATTTTTAGAGTCCAGATGTGGGGGAAACAAGAGATAGGGTTGGTTTCGACCCCACCCTCAAGGGCCACGAAATTCTCCTCTTCCCCATATATACAGCCCTTAGGGCACCGCTTAGACTTTGGGTTTTGTTTAGATCAAAAGTTCGCTATAGCTGCAACTTCACAGATTTCGCTTGTGTTCAACGACTGCATAAAGACGCCACGTAACCCCACCTTGATCAATAAAGCTTTCATCTTATATTCGCAATATCCAGATTGCAATCTCAGCTTGCTTGTTCTTCGCTTGCTCGCAGGAAATAGACCTCGTGGTCGTTGATCGTGTTCGCGTGGGTCAATAACCTCTCTGAGTTGGTTTAGCGATTACATATGCGACGCCTCGCACGTCAGAGTCGGATCGCCAAAGTCGATTTCCACCCAAGCTTAAATCCACCATCTCATCGAAAGACGGACACCTTTTGCCTCTATCACCACCAATCCGAGTTCCTTGCATATTAGATTTGTTTTCGATCCATCTAATTTCCGATTCGTGTTTCTTGTCCGAGTAGGTTTCGGATTCCAGCAATCTTTTGCCGTCCGTGAGAAGAGGTTGGTTTCAAAAAAAAGCAGCGCAAAAAAAAGAGCAAAAAAAAATTCAGAGTGTGCTTTTCCTTGTTTACGCAGTAAGTAGTCACCGTGATTTTGTTAGTGTTCTAGGCTCGCCTCTAGCATAGCCTAGCCTAGACCAGCACAAGATCGCTGCTGAGCGCTTATTCAACTTTGCATCTCTCGAATTGATTATTGTCAATTCTTTTTGCTACCATATTATAAGCCTTCCCAGCTCCACATACATCTACGCCGTATGCTTGACTCTCCCCGCAATCGCCTATCCAAGCTTTTGAGAGTTTTGATTACAACGGTTGCCGATCACCACCGCTGCCGGGTAAGAACTGTAAGAATTTGAGATTTGCTTGACGGATTTGTGACACCCACCACCACCTCTTGTTAGTAGTCCAGAGGATCATATTCTTGTGTGTTTCTATTGTCGCTAACCATGGCAGGATCACAAGTCGATTTAGACCGATCGGGAGAAAATGGCAAACAAACAGCTACATGATAAATTTCAGCAAATGATGAGTGGACAGTGCAAGATGTGGTAAATGATTTGACGAGGCCATGGAGAAGATAGATGGCATTGAGAAGACGCTTGAAAGAAAGCTTGATAGCAAGTTTGATGAATTGCTCGCTGCTTTCCACAACCACCGCCGGCTGCACCTATCGCACCTCAAGAACGACAACAACCACGCCCTTCCGAATCAAGATGGACGAGCTCAGCAGGTTCCTATTGAGCCAGACAAAATTCTGTGCCATTGCCATCGCTGTTGGTGCTTTTTGGCCTCAAGCATCGCTGCCGGTGGTACCGAGGAGGATGATGAGTATGTGGGCGATTACGAGGATGAGGTTGATCAACATCGTAACTACGGCAACCACCAAAGACCACAACCACCGTGTCGCCCACATGCAAATAATGGCAATATTAGGGCTCCTCAGTACGAGATCATGACCATCTCCCTAAACTGAAATTGAATATTCCACCATTTGAGGGTAGATATGTTCCCGATATATATCTTACTTGGGAGTTAGAAACTGAACAACGATTTACATGTTTACAATATCCCGAGGAGAGACGTGTTCCCGCTGCTGTTTGTGCTTTCACTAGCTTTGCATGTGTTTGGTGGTCCTAACATTGTCGATTATATCCTGCTCCAGCCACTTGGGCTGCTTTGAAAACTGCTATGCGACTCTGGTTCCACCATATTATCAACGTGAATTACTTCAAAATTGCAGCGCTTAAGACAAGGAAAAATTCTATAGAAGAATATTATCAGAATTACAAACCGGCTTGATTAGTTGTGGTATTGTTGAGGAGAATGAAGCTATGCTTGCACGCTTTCGGGTGGATTAAATAGAGAGATTCGCACCATTCTAGACTATAAGGATTATAATAATATCACTGCTTATTCCATCTTGCTTGTAAAGTGAACGTGAAGTGCAGGATCGACAGCATTGGCGCCGCACTAACTTTTCTCGCAGGTCGACCTTCATCGTGGACACCACGCGCATCATCTACTTCCACCGCACCATCACCTCCTTCAAAGCCACCTCCAACCGTGATACAAGAAAGCAGCACAACCACCACTATCTCGCCAAGAGCACACCGCCGGGCCTGCACAGAGCTCTTCTTCTTCCATGGCGCCAACAGGCACACAAGTGATATTATTTGTCGTCATTGTAAGGGAAGAGGACATTTTATGAGAGAATGCAAATCTCAGCGCAGTGATGATTGCTACGAGGATGGTGGGTATGAGTCCGCTAGTGACTATGATGAGGAGACTTTGGCTCTTATTACACATGAGGAACACGGTGGAGATGATTCTGATCATGAGACACAATACATGGCTGCCAAGATGCCGACAGTATGAATGTTTAGTCGCTCAACGTGTTTTGAGTGTGCAGTTACACAAGCTGAGAAAAATCAGAGGCATAATTTGTTCCATACAAAGGAGTTGTGAAGGAACGCTCTATTCAAGCCATCATAGATGGAGGGAGCTGCAACAACTTGGCTAGCATGGAGATGGTGGAGAAGCTATCTCTCACCACAAGACCACATCCACATCCTTACTACATCCAATGGTTCAACAACAGCGCAAGGTTAAGGTAACACGCATCGCTCGTGTGCATTTTAGTATCTCTACATATGCTGATTATGTTGATTGTGATGTGGTACCTATGCAAGCATGTTCCGTGTTACTTGGTAGACCATGGCAATTTGATAAAATTCAGACACCATGGTAGAAACAATCAAGATACTCTTGTTCATAAGGATAAAATATTACTTTGCTTCCTATGACTCCTGAGTCCATTTTGAAAGATGATATTAATAGAGCTAATAAAGCAAAACAGAGAAAAATAAGAGTGAAAATCAGATTGTGGTAAAAGAATTTGAGCAACACATGAAGCCTAATAATAAACCATCTACTGTTGCTTCTGAAATTAAATTGAAAAGTGCATGTTTACTTGCCACCAAATCTGATATTGATGAGCTAGATTTTAGCAAATCTGTTTGCTATGCTTTTGTGTGCAAAGAGGCATTATTTTCATTCGAGGACGTGTTTTCCTTTGCCCCCCGTCACTAACATTTTGCAGAGTTCACCGACGCTTTTCCACAAGACGCGCCACCGGATTACCACCTATTCGAGGGATTGAGCATCAAGTTGACTTAATTCCCGTGCATCATTACCCAACCGCACCATACCGCACTCAATCCAGAGGAGACGAAGGAGATTATGCGTCAAGTACGTGAGCTGCTCGACAAAGGTTATATACGCTAATCCCTTAGTCCTTGTGCTGTTCCTATTATTCTAGTGCCGAAAAGGATGGTACATCACGATGTGTGTTGATTGTAGAGGCATTAATAATATTACTATTCGTTATCGCCACCCTATTCCTAGGCTAGATGATATGCTTGATGAATTGAGTGGTTTCTACAATATTCTCCAAAGTTGATTTATGAGTGGATACCATCAAATTCGATGAAATTGGGAGATGAATGGAAAACAGCATTTAAAACTAAGTTTGGATTATATGAGTGGTTAGTCATGCCTTTTGGGTTAACTAATGCACCTAGTACTTTCATGAGATTAATGAACTAAGTTTTACGTGCTTTCATTGAACGATTTGTGGTAGTCTATTTTGATGATATACTGATTTACAAAGAAATCTTTGGAAGAACATTTGGAACATTTACGTGTTGTTTTTAATGCTCTACGTGATGCACGCTTGTTTGGTAACCTTGGGAAGTGCACCTTTGCACCGATCGAGCATCTTTTCTTGGCTATGTTGTTACTCCACAGGAATTGAAGTTGATAAAGCCAAGATTGAAGCTATTGAGAGTTGGCCGCAACCCAAAACGGTCACACAAGTGAGGAGTTTCTTGGCCTTGCTGGTTTCTATAGGCGCTTTGTGAGAGATTTCAGCACCATTGCTGCACCTCTCAACGAGCTTACAAAGAAGGATGTGCCTTTTGTTTGGGGTACCGCACAGAAGAAGCCTTCACGGTGTTGAAAGATAAGTTGACACATGCCCTTTACTCCAACTTCCTGATTTTAATAAGACTTTTGAGCTTGAATGTGATGCTAGTGGAATTGGATTAGAGGTGTGTTATTACAAGATGGCAAACCTGTTGCATACTTTTCTCTAAAAATTGAGGGCCTAGTCTGAATTATTCTACTTATGATAAAGAATTATATGCTCTTGTTCGGACTTTAGGAACATGGCAACATTATTTATGGCCCAAAGAATTTGTTATACATTCTGATCATGAATCTTTGAAACATATTAAAAGTCAAGCTAAACTGAATCGTAGACATGCTAAATGGGTTGAATTCATTGAGACTTTCCCTTATGTCATTAAACACAAGAAGGGTAAAGAAAACGTTATTGCCGATGCATTGTCTCGTCGCTATACTATGCTTTCACAACTTGACTTCAAAATATTTGGTTTGGAGACCATCAAAGATCAATATGTGCATGATGCTGATTTTAAAGATGTATTGCAGCATTGTAAAGAAGGAAGAACATGGAACAAGTTTGTCGTTAATGATGGATTTGTGTTCCGTGCTAACAAGCTATGCATTCCAGCTAGCTCCGCTCGCCTTTTGTTGTTGCAGGAGGCGATGGAGGAGGACTAATGGGACACTTTGGCGTGAAGAAGACGGAGGACGACTTGCTACACATTTCTTTTGGCCAAAGATGAGACGGATGTTGAGCGCTTTATTGCTCGCTGCACTACATGTCAAAAAGCTAAGTCACGACTCAATCCTCATGGTTTATATATGCCTTTGCCTGCACTCTAGTGTTCCTTGGGAGGATATATCTATGGACTTTGTTTTAGGTTTACCTCAACAAAGAAGGGAGGGATAGCATATTTGTTGTCGTGGATAGATTCTCAAAATGGCACACTTTATACCATGTCATAAAAGCGATGATGTCATAATGTTGCTGATTTGTTCTTTCGTGAAATTATTCGCTTGCATGGTGTGCCAAATACTATTGTTTCAGATCGTGATACTAAATTTCTTAGCCACTTTTGGAGATGCTTATGGGCTAAGTTGGGGACTAAACTGCTTTTAGTACTACTTGTCACCCCCAAACCGATGGACAAACTGAAGTAGTCAATAGAACATTGTCTATTATGCTTAGGGCTGTTCTAAAGAATAATAAGAAAATGTGGAGGAATGCTTGCCTCATATTGAATTTGCTTATAATCGCTCATTGCATTCTACTACTAAGATGTGCCCTTTGAAATTGTGTATGGTTTCCTACCGTGCACCTATTGATTTGTCGCTTCTTCCATCTTCGGAGAAGGTTAATTTTGATGCTAAAGAACGCTCTGAATTGATTTTAAAATGCATGAGTTAACTAAGGAAAACATTGAGCGATGAATGCTAAATATAAACTTGCTGGAGATAAGGGTAGAAAACATGTTGTGTTTGCACCTAGAGATCTTGTTTGGTTACATTTGCGTAAAGATAGATTTCTAATTTGCTAAATCAAAGCTAATGCCACGTGCTGATGGTCCTTTAAGGTGTTAGAGAAGATAAATGATAATGCATATAAACTTGAGCTACCTGCAGATTTTGGGGTTAGTCCCACTTTTAACATTGCAGATTTGAAGCCTTATTTGGGTGAGGAAGATGAGCTCACGAGGACTTACTTCAATTCAAGAAGGGAGGATGATGAGGACATCCATACCGATAGAGGCGGGTGTCCCGATCTTTCGATGAGATGATAACTATCGATTTGGTGGAGACGACTTTGACGATCCGACTACAAACGCGCACGACGCTATGCTTTAGCAATCGCTAAACCAACTCCGAGAGGTTATTGACCACGCCGAGCACAATCAACTCGACTACGAAGGTCTATTCCTCGCAAGCAATCAAGAACAAGCAAGAATATGATAAAAGCAATATGAATATTATGAGTATGTATGAAGTATTGATAAAGGTGGGGATCCGTAAGCGGTCTTGGTCTGGTCGTTGGACACAAACGGCACACGGTTGCAATGGCTAACTTTAACTAAACAAATCCCAAGGAAAAGCTACTAGATGGATCTACTTATATAGGAGCAAGGTGGCGGCCAAGGAGGTGGAGAACGTCCCAAGGCAGCCTAAAACTAACCCTAGGTCGTACAAGGCCAATGGCCCAAGTGGAGGTGACGAACACCTTTGGACTTGTAGTTTGACTCGGATTCTGGTGCAGCGTCAGATTTTTTCGTCCATAACTCAACGCTCCGGACGGCTTTTAAGATGATTCCAACTGTGCTGGAAAGAGAATGAAATCTACTTTCCAACAAAAAAAGAATCATCCAATTCGAGTCTGTATGAAAAAGTTATTGACGTTTTGAGTCAGGTATGTCTGTGCAGTCCGAATCTGAATCCAGAACGTGAGAGACTTGGACTCTATCTTCTCTTGGCCCAAAAGTGACGTGAGAAGACTTTTTGAACAGCACCTAAACTTCTCCTTTTCCCTTATTTTCATATGTGGATTGTACAAATGTTCCATACACCTGCAATTAGACAAAACACAAAAGTATGTGAAGTATTTTTGTTCTGGATGACATAAATATATTATTGAATAGTTTGCACTAGAAATCACCGACAAATATGCATGTATGCAATATTTTTGGTCTTATCCAAGGTAGTCATGTCCTCATCATCCTCCCTTCTTGAAAACAAAGCCGCCCTCGGCGCTGCTTAATCTGAAATGTGGCTAATGAAAGAGACAAGGTGTACATGTTGTATATGTATACGCCATCCATTTTACTTCCCTTGATTTTTGCATATATGACACATGAATAGATGAGTAACTTGTATAGTTCATAAAATCTAAAGCCAACAAATTAGCACAAGAACTAGAAGGCATGAAAATATTGCAACTCAGTTTGCACATATAAGTGAAGCTCTTATTTATTTCAAAAGATTGACAATGTTCATCATTAAACCATCCCAACATTGGTGAATAAACCTTATTTGAATCAAATTTACATGCTACAACATGCTTAGATAAGCAAACATGCAATGAGTCATTCGACACGTAATCATCACCAAGATTAGAGGTCATATCAAAACGATTAAACATTGATTCTTTTGCATCAACAATTAATTCAATGGGTGCACTCAAAATTGTTGGTATTTCAGTTGTTTGATCACATGACGATTCATGACAAAGATCAAGATTCTCTAAAATAGGTGTTGTGCTCAAATCATCGTAACTCAACACATGATGCATTCAAGTTAACTAGGATGCATCATTCTCATGTGAAGTTATATCATCAATACCTTTATCATTACCTTGTCGCAAAGACGAGCTGATGTAGGTACACACGAGACAATGCACCATGCTCTTGAGATGATGCCGCCACAATCCGAGGTGGGGCTGCTCTAGTAGGTGCAACGGTGGAGGAACCAACCGCGGTGGTGAGCATGAACTGAATAGTAGTTGTTGTAGTCACCCAATGCATCCTCCTCAGATCTGCTCTCAAAGGTACAAGCACGAACATACATACCAAGAATGCAATGAGGAATATATCAAATCTTTCCTGAATATCATGGTTCAAACCACCAAAAAATCTATTCATTGTATCATCCTTAGATTCTTCTATGTCACAATGATGCATATAAGATTTGAACTCTTTGTAGTAAGCATGAACAGTGTTGTTGCTTTGTTTAAATTGTTCAAATTTATGGGCAATTCACGATTTATAGTAAGGAGGGAAAAATGTTGTCTCATTACATCTTTCAAATCTTTCCAAGTTGTGGGTTGGTTATCAATATTTTCTTACAATGCACACTCCACCAAACTGAAGCAAACCCAAGAATGCTCTAGTGGCAGCTCAGATCGCCAAGTTCGTAAAAGTCATGGTTACCAAAAACTTGTTCTACTTCAAACTCCCAAGCTAGATAAATAGCAGGATTAAATCTACCTCAAATGACGGTAAAGAGATAACCTCACCATGTGGTTGTGTGTGTTGTCCCAACTCTCGTGATGGTGAAGATGTGTCCATCGTCCAAGAACTTCTATCTCCGTAACTCGTCATGGTTAGTAGAAACAAGAAACAAAATTCCGAATAATGTTCCTATGAACTACTAGGATGTGGTTGTAAAGTGCTCACAAGAAAGCAAATATCAATATCTTACAAGTTCTTACCATGCGGTGGTGACAGCAACCAGCGATGTCAAATAACTCAAGATTGTGTAAAGCGATTGCCAGTGAACGACGATACACGGTGTAGAAATATGTGGAGCTGGGTTGGCTATATATGGTAGCAAAAGATTAGCAATAATCAATTCAGATATGCAATGTTGAATAAACGCCAACGACGGTATCAGGGCTGGTCCTAGGCTAGACCGACTAGAGACGCGAGCCTAGAACACTAATGAGGTCACGGCGAAAGCACAACTAGCATCAATGAAGGTTACTAAGTAGCTCTTGACAGCAAGATATAAGTGAAGATCACAACGGTAGTGAAGATAATGATGAAAACAACTACCAAGCAGTGACATACAACAACTCTCTCCAACTTTCCTCTTGAAAAGTTTGAGCCAATTTTCTAATAAATTCTTTCAAAGAATGCTACTAACTCAAGCTTTCCAATGCAAAAAGAATCACTCAATTCCGAGTTGATATGAGGAGTCAAAGAATTCTAAACTGGCCTCAAAAATTGGAACAAGCTGTGTTCACGAACTTCAGAGGGCAAAAGACCTATTTAGAAGCCGATTTTGAGGTGTCAAATATTGAACTAGCTTCTGCAACTATTTAGATGCGGCTCGTCGCTATCTTTAATTTGAGTACTCACGGAGTAAAAACGACTTCAGATGAGGAAGATACACCTGTTTTATCTGAACAGGCGCAAAACAGATTCCAATCCGAATTCAGGTACGAGAATGATTCTAGATAGATCCGATTTTTTTCTTCTTTTTTTCCTCACAATTTTTTTTTTTTTTTTCTCTTTTTTTTTTTTTTTCTTCCTTTTTTCTTTTTTCTCTTTTTTTTCTCCTCTTCCAAGACAAACTAGATAAGATGCAGATTGATCCGCGAAGATGTGAATGACCCCAACTATGATTATGACAATGAACAGCGCAGAGCACGTGGTGGAAATTAATAGATGGATGGTGGACAACGGAAGGCATAATGATGCAGCGCGGCGTGACTAATGTGAACAGAACTCAAACTCTAAAGGAACTAGACACTAAGACCAGAACTCAACACGACGATGCAACCGATAATTCAATAATGCAACCAATGAAAAGAAAATTGCAAAGGCTCGAGTGGCTTGGACAAAGGGTGAATAGATCTAACTATTTTTGTGGCTTTTTCTTGGACAATAGGTAAGAAAATAAATCTAATCTAGGAAAACTGAAATTCTCACCGAGCAACCTGAAAACTGATACCACTTGATAGAGGCGGGTGTCCCGATCTTCGATGAGATGATAACTATCGATTTGGTGGAGACGACTTTGACGATCCGACTACAAACGCAGTACGACGCTATGCGCCTTAGCAATCGCTAAACCAACTCCGAGAGGTTATTGACCACGCCGAGCACAATCAACTCGACCACGAAGGTCTATTCCTGCAAGCAATCAAGAACAAGCAAGAATATGATAAAAGCAATATGAATATTAAGTAGTATGTATGAAGTATTGATAAAGGTGGGGATCCGTAAGCGGTCTTGGTCTGGTCGTTGGACACAAACGGCACACGGTTGCAATGGCTAACTTTAACTAAACAAATCCCAAGGAAAAGCTACTAGATGGATCTACTTATATAGGAGCAAGGGATGGCGGCCAAGGAGGTGGGAGAACGTCCCAAGGCAGCCTAAAACTAACCCTAGGTCGTACAAGGCCAATGGGCCCAAGTGGAGGTGACGTAACACCTTTGGACTTGTAGTTTGACTCGGATTCTGGTGCAGCGTCAGATTTTTTCGTCCATAACTCAACGCTCCGGACGGCTTTTAAGATGATTCCAACTGTGCTGGAAAGAGAATGAAATCTACTTTCCAACAAAAAAAGAATCATCCAATTCGGAGTCTGTATGAAAAAGTTATTGACGTTTTGAGTCAGGTATGTCTGTGCAGTCCGAATCTGAATCCAGAACGTGAGAGACTTGGACTCTATCTTCTCTTGGCCCAAAAGTGACGTGAGAAGACTTTTGAACAGCACCTAAACTTCTCCTTTTCCTTATTTTCATATGTGGATTGTACAAATGTCCCATACACCTGCAATTAGACAAAACACAAAAGTATGTGAAGTATTTTGTTCGATGACATAAATATATTATTGAATAGTTTGCACTAGAAATCACCGACAAATATGCATGTATGCAATATTTTGGTCTTATCCAAGGTAGTCATGTCCTCATCACATACCATTGTTATAACCCACGGCCCCTATGTTACATATACGGGACCACTTACTAGAGCTCACAAGACGCCAATTAAATTACTGTGTACTTTCGCTTTTTGGTAATGATTCTAATGTTCATGAGAATATGATGCTGCTTAAATTGGATACATTTGTTTTGCTTACAAATGAAGGGCCTAGCTTGGAGAAGGATGAACATTGGAGCAAGAACACGATGGAGTTGATGGCATGCTAAGGGATCAACAACGGAGTTACAAGTGATGATTTCAGTGACTTTGAAGCCACCATAAGGAGTGTGATGAAGCCTTGGACGAAATATACAAGATGCCACTTCATAATATTCGTCCATAGGCTATTCTAGGTGCTGCACACACCTTATTATTGGGCCAGGCCCATGTAATTTCGAAATACATTAGTATAGGCTATTTTAGAGTCCGTATGTGTGGGGAACAAGAGATAGGTTAGTTTCGACCCTCCACCAAGGGCCACGAAATTCACCCCTCTTCCTCCATATATACAGCCCTTAGGGCAATCGCTTAGACTTGGGTTTTGTTTAGATCAAAAGTTCGCCATAGCTGCAACTTCGCACTCGCTTGTGTTCAACGACTGCATAAAGGCGCCACGTAACCCCACCTTGATCAATAAAGCTTTCATCTTATATTCGCAATATCCAGATTTCAATCTCAGCTTGCTTGTTCTTCGCTTGCTCGCAGGAAATAGACCTCGTGGTCGTTGATCGTGTTCGCGGGTCAATAACCTCTCGGAGTTGGTTTAGCGACATATATGCGACGCCCTCGCACGCCAGAGTCGGATCGCCAAAGTCGACTTCCACCAAAGCGAAATCCACCATCTCATCGAAAGACGGACACCTCTCGCTTATCACTACACTCAAGACGGAGCCACTCAAGTCGCCATCTGACGACTTTTCTCCGACACAAGTACACCGCTTCAACATTTTTCGACGAGCCAAGGCCAAGACCGCCACGATCTCGAAACCCGCTACACGACAAGAATTCCAAGAGCAAGTTGATGAAGAAGTCCTCGCCCTCAATCGAACCAAGTGGCGCTTGCTCAAGCACAAGAACGACAACGCCTTCATCGCCAACAAGAACAAGAACGAAGCGCTTACATCAAGAGCAACAAGACGCCGACGCCAACGCCTTCAACAACAACAACGAGAAGCAAGCTCTTGAGGCGGAACGTGCCCTTCAAGCATCAAGTCGAGCTATTGCTAACCGCAATCGCGAAGGCTAAACCAAGAGGAAGCCCTTCGAGAAGAAATCCAAGAGAGGAACTACCATCGGCGCAGCGCAACGCCAAGCCCCACAAGCTCCTTCACAAGCTCCTCAAGCTCCTTCCAACATCAAGGCCAACAAGAGCAAGTTGATCATGGACTTCTCCTCGCCAAGAGCAACATGAGGATGATTACCTCCACGCCAAGAACGCCATCATCAACATCGACTCAACACAATGAAGAACAACGCTATGGCAAGCTCAAGTTCACAATGCCCAAGTTCAATGGAACCAATGATCCTCAAGAGTACCTCTCATGGGCATTGAAGGTCAACAAAATCTTTCGTTTGCACAACTATGAGGAAGAGAAGAAGATCGCTATGGCATCACTTGAGTTCCAAGACTATGTGCTCATATGGTGGGAACAAGTCCTTGAGCGCCGACAAGCAAGAGATGAACCTCCAATCACCACTTGGGCTCAAATGAAGGATGTCATGCGACCACGCTTTGTGCCCACCTACTACAATCGTGATCTCTTCAAGAAGCTACAACTCCTCAAGCAAGGAACAAAGAGTGTTGAAGAATACTACAAGGAAATGGAGATTGCCATGATTCGAGCCAATGTCACGGAGGATGATGAGCAAACAATGGCACGATTCTTGAATGGACTCAACCATCCCATCAAGAAAATCGCCGACTTCCAACCCTACTCCAACCTCATTGAGCTCGTGCATCAAGCTACAAAGGCGCAACGTCAAGTACAAGATGACTTCAAGTACGCCAAGTACTCTTCTAAGGCATACGGCTTCTCCAACAACTACTCCAACTTCGACATCAACCAAGCCTTCTCCAAGCAACGACGACAAGTCAAGTTACAAGAGAACTTCCACAAGTTCAAGTCGTCTCCCTCATACTACTAGCAACCTCAAGCCGCATACTTCATCATCTACTCCAACCGAGGAGACCGTCAAGACAAGCTCCTTCAAGTGTTTCACTTGTGGCGGCCGAGGCCACAAGTCCTATGAATGCACCAACAAGCGCACCATGATCCTCAACGATGATGGCACCTATGACTCAATGAGTGAAGATGAAATGGAAGCCATTGAGCAAGTGGCCATGCACCGCCACAACGAGGATGAAGATGATCAAGTCTTTGTGATGAAGATACAAGTCCCGCCTTGTTGTCTCCAAGGTCTTGACACTTCAACATCAACAAGAAGAAGACCAACGATGCCACATCTTCCACACAAAGGCCGCATCAATGGGAGATCCGCCAAGGTCATCATCGATGGAGGTAGTTGCCACAACTTGGCAAGCTAAGAACTATGCTCCAAGCTCCAATTTGTAAAGAAGAAGCACCCGCACCCCTACAAGGTTCAATGGCTAAGGACTCCCAGACTATACGAGTTGAGCATACTGCACAAGTCTCCTTCAAAATCGGTGCATATGAGGACACTTTGAATGTGATGTGGTCCCAATGACCGCTTGCCACCTCCTCCTTGGTCGGCCATGGCAATTTGACCGTGGTGTCTACCACAATGGGCGACAAACCACTATAGCTTCAAGATGAATGGAAAAGAATATGTCCTACGACCCATGTCTCCTAGTCAAGTGATAGCCGACAAACAAGCCACCAACCAAAGAGAGAAGAGTGAGAAAGTGAGCCACCATAAAGTGAATGAGAGCCACAAGCCAAATTTGAGCGCCTCTTCGCCTAGAGAGAAAAACCTCATACTATTTGCCACCAAAAGTGAGATGAGAGAAGTGTGTGAGAACCCATCGAGTGTGATGCACTTTGTCCTTGTGTGCAAGGATGGAGATACAAAAACTAACACCATTCACGAGCTACCTTTGGTGTTTCAATCTCTTTTGCAGGAATTTCAAGATGTTTTTCCCGATGAGCTACCTCCGGTTTACTCTCCTCTACGAGGCATTGAGCATAGAATCGACCTCATTCCCGAGCGCCACTTCCAAACAAAGCTCCATATCGTGTCAATCCCAAGAAACCAAGGAGATTCAACGGCAAGTACAACAACTAATCGACAACGGTCATGTACGTGGAAAGCTTAAGCCCTTGTGCCGCTCCTGCTATTCTTGTGCCTAAGCCCGATGGAAGTTTCCGCTTGTGTTCCATTGTAGACCCATAAATGCTATCACCGCGCTTATAGGCATCCCATTCCTCGCTTAGATGATATGCTTGATGAACTTAGTGGAGCCAACTTTTTCTCAAAAATTGATCTTAAAAGTGGCTATTATCAAATACGAATTCATGAGGGTGATGAATGGAAAACTGCTTTCAAAACCAAATTTGGCTTATATGAGTGGTTGGTTATGCCTATGGGTTTGCTCTAAGCACCAAACTTTTGTGCGTCTCATGCATCATGTACTTCGTCCATACATTGGAATCTTTGTTGTGGTTTACTTCGATGATATTCTTGTGTTTAGCAAAACCATGAAAGAGCATATTGATCACGTTGCTTGTTTTGCAAACGCTCAAAGGAAAGTCTTTATGCCAACTTTAAAAATGCACTTTTGGCATTGACAAAGTGGTTTTCTTGGGTTTCATTGTCTCTTCCAAGGGTGTCCATGTTGATTTAAACTAAGATCAAAGCAATTAAAACTTGGCCCCAACCCACCAATTTGCAAATAAGTGCGAAGTTTCCTTGGTCTTGCAGGTTTTTATTGCCGATTTGTGAAAAACTTTAGCACTATTGCAGCTCCTTTGCATGCTTTGTGTAAGAAGAATACTCTTTTGTTTGGGGACCTTGCAATCCAACGCTTTTGATGAGCTCAAGTCTTTGCTTATCGATGTTCGATTCTTGCTTTGCCAAATTTTGACAAAACTTTCGAGGTCCATTGTGATGCAAGTGGTACCGAATTGGCGGAGTTTTAATGCAAGAAAATGAGTCATTGCTTATTTTAGTGAAAACTCTCCAAGGCTCAACTTAACTATCCTGTATGACAAGGAATTGTATGCTTTAGTGCGTGTCCTCCATGTTTGGGAACATTATCTTAGACCTCATGAGTTTGTCATCCATACCGATCATGAAACGCTTAAGTACTTAAAAGGTCAAACTAAATTGAATGTTTACATGCCAAATGGAGTGAATTTATTGAATCATTTCCATATGTGATCAAGTGCATTAAGGGCAAGGAAAATGTAGTCGCCGATGCACTTTCACGCATATGCACACTTGTCACCCAACTTGAGTTGAATGTTATTGGTTTTGAGCACATCAAAGATTTGTATGCTAGTGATCCATCTTTTGCACCTCATTATGCTAAATTTTGACTCATACATCTTGGGAACAATATTACCTCAAGGATGGTTATCTTATGAGAGCTAACAAACTATGCATTCCCGAGTCTTCTCTTCGTTTGCTCCTTTTGCAAGAGGCTCTTGGAGGCGGACTCATGGGACATTTTGGACGCGACAAGACCTTCACCATGCTCTCCAAGAACTACTTTTGGCCCAAGATGTTTCGAGACGTCTCACGCTTCACCACCCGATGCTCTACATGCCGCAAAGCTGATAGGGGCGGGGTGTCCCGATCTTTCGATGAGATGATAACTATCGATTTGGTGGAGACGACTTTGACGATCCGACTACATACGTGCACGACGTTGCGCCTTAGCAATCGCTAAACCAACTCCGAGAGGTTATTGACCACGCCGAGCACAATCAACTCGACCACTAAGGTCTATTCCTCGCAAGCAATCAAGAACAAGCAAGAATATGATAAAAGCAATCTGAATATTGCTAGTATATATGAAGTATTGATAAAGGTGGGGATCCGTAAGCGGTCTTGGTCTGGTCGTTGGACACAAACGGCACACGGTTGCAATGGCTAACTTTAACTAAACAAATCCCAAGAAAAGCTACTAGATGGATCTACTTATATAGGAGCAAGGTGGCGGCCAAGGAGGTGGGAGAACGTCCCAAGGCAGCCTAAAACTAACCCTAGGTCGTACAAGGCCAATGGGCCCAAGTGGAGGTGACGAACACCTTTGGACTTGTAGTTTGACTCGGATTCTCGTGCAAAGATCGATTGTTTCGTCCATAACTCAACGCTCCAGACGTATTTTAAGGTGATTCCAATTGTGCTGGAAAGAGCATGAAATCTACTTTCCAACAAAAAAAGAATCACCCAATTCGGAGTCCGTATGAAAAAAGTTGTTGGCATTTTGATTCAGGTATGTCTGTGCAGTCCGAATCTGAGTCCAAAACGTGAGAGACTTGGACTCTATCTTCTCTTGGGCCAAAAGTGACGTGAGAGATCTCTTTCTTCCTTATCTTCATATGTGGATTGTACAAATGTCCCATACACCTGCAATTAGACAAAACACAAAAGTGTGTGAAGTATTTTGTTCGATAACATAAATAGATTATTGAATAGTTTGCACTAGAAATCACCGACAAATATGCATGTATGCAATATTTTTGGTCATATCCAAGGTAGTCATGTCCTCATCATCCTCCCTTCTTGAAAATAAAGCCGCCCTCGGCGCTGCTTAATCTGAAATGTGGCTAACAAAAGAGACAAGGTGTACATGTTGTATATGTATATGTCATCCATTTTACTTCCTCGATTTTTGCATATATGACACATGAATAGATGAGTAACTTGTATAGTTCATAAAATCTAAAGCCAAAAAATTAGCACAAGAAGTAGAAGGCATGAAAATATTGCAACTCAGTTTGCACATATAAGTGAAGCTCTTATTCATTTCAAAAGATTGACAATGTTCATCATTAAACCATCCCAACATTGGTGAATAAACCTTATTTGAATCAAATTTACATGCTACAACATGCTTAGATAAGCAAACATGCAATGAGTCATTCGACACGTAATCATCACCAAGATTAGAGGTCATATCAAAATGATTAAACATTGATTCTTTTGCATCAACAGTTAATTCAATGGGTGCACTCAAAATTGTTGGTATTTCAGTTGTTTGATCACATGACGATTCATGACAGCTTCAAGATTCTCTAAAATAGGTGATGTGCTCAAATCACTGTGTAACTCAACACATGATGCATTCAAGTTAACTAGGATGCATCATTCTCATGTGAAGTTAAATCATCAATACCTTTATCATTACCTTGTCGCAAAGACGAGCTGATGTAGGTACAGACGTAGACAATGCACCATGCTCTTGAGATGATGCCACGCCACAATCCAAGGTGGGCTGCTCTAGTAGGTGCAACGGTGGAGGAACCAACCGCGGTGGTGAGCATGAACTGAAATAGTAGTTGTTGTAGTCACCCAATGCATCCTCCCAGATTCTGCTCTCAAAGGTACAAGCACGAACATACATACCAAGAATGCAACGAGGAATATATCAAATCTTTCCTGAATATCATGGTTCAAACCACCAAAAATCTATTCATTGTATCATCCTTAGATTCTTCTATGTCACAATGATGCATATAAGATTTGAACTCTTTGTAGTAAGCATGAACAAAGTGTTGTTGCCTTTGTTTAAATTGTTCAAATTTGTGAAGCAATTCACGCATTTATAGTAAGAAGGAAAAATGTTGTCTCATTACTTCTTTCAAATCTTTCCAAGTTGTGGGTTGGTTATCAATATTTTTCTTACAATGCACACTCCACCAAACTAAAGCAAAACCAAGAATGCTCTAGTGGCAGCTCAGATCGCCAAGTTCGTAAAAGTCATGGTTACTAAAAACTTGTTCTACTTCAAACTCCCAAGCTAGATAAATAGCAGGATTAAATCTACCTCAAATGACGGTAAAGAGATAACCTGACCATGTGGTTGTGTGTGTTGTCCCAACTCTCGTGATGGTGAAGATGTGTCCATCGTCCAAGAACTTCTATCTCCGTAACTCCGTCATGATTAGTAGAAACAAGAAACAAAATTCCAGAATAATGTTCCTATGAACTACTAGGATGTGGTTGTAAAGTGCTCACAAGAAAGCAAATATCAATATCTTACAAGTTCTTACCATGCGGCAGTGGTGACAGCAACCAGCGATGTCAAATAACTCAAGATTGTGTAAAGTGATTGCTGGGGAACGACGATACACGTGTAGAAATATGTGGAGCTGGGTTGGCTATATATGGTAGCAAAAGATTAGCAATAATCAATTCAGAGATGCAATGTTGAATAAACGCTCAACGACGGTATCAGGCTGGTCCTAGGCTAGACCGACTAGAGACGCGAGCCTAGAACACTAATGAGGTCACGGCGAAGCACAACTAGCATCAATGAAGGATACTACGTAGCTCTTGACAAAGAAGATATAAGTGAAGATAATGATGAAAACAATCGCCACGCAGGATATACAACAACTCTCTCTCCAACTTTCCTCTTGAAAAGTTTGAGCCAATTTTCTGATAAATTTTCAAAGAATGCTACTAACTCAAGCTTTCCAATGCAAAAAGAATCACTCAATTCTGAGTTGATATGAGGAGTCAAAGAATTCTAAACCGCCTGAAAAATTGGAACAAGTCTGTGCTCACGAACTTCGAGGGCAAAAGACCTATTTAGAAGACGATTTTGAGGTGGCAAATATTGAACTAGCTTCTGCAACTATTTAGATGCGGCTCGTCGCTAGATTCAATTTGAGTACTCACGAGCCAAAACGGACTTCAGATGAGGAAGATACACCTGTTTTATCGAATGCGCAAAATGATTCCAATCCGAATTCGTGTACGAGATCCGATATTTTTTTCTTTTTTTTTCTCACGCTTTTTTTATTTTTTTCTCTCTTTTTTTTTTTTCCTTTTTTCTCTTTTTTTTCTATCTTTTTTCCCTCCGCCCAAGACAAACTAGATAAGATGCGATTGATCAAAGCGAAGATGTGAATGACCTCAACTATGATTATGACAATGAACAAAGGCGAACACATGGTGAAAATTAATGGATGGGATGGTGGACAATGAAGGATAATGATGCAGCAAGGCGTGACTAATGTGAATGTAACTCAAACTCTAAAGGAACTAGACACTAAGACCAGAATCGACACGACGATGCAACCGATAATTCACTATGCAAGCAACGAATAGAAAATTGCAAAGGCTCGACCGCTTGGATAAAGGATGAACAGATCTAACTTTTTTGTGGCTTTTTCATGGACTATAGGTATGAATGATGATGCATCTAAACTATGAAAACTGTAAAATCTCACCGAGCAACCTGAAAACCGATACCACTTGATAGGGCGGGTGTCCCGATCTTTCGATGAGATGATAACTATCGATTTGGTGGAGACGACTTTGACGATCCGACTACATACGCACGACGCTGCGCTTTAGCAATCGCTAAACCAACTCCGAGAGGTTATTGACCACGCCGAGCACAATCAACTCCGACCACGGTAAGGTCTATTCCTCGCAAGCAATCAAGAACAAGCAAGAATATGATAAAAGCAATCTGAATATTGCAGTATATATGAAGTATTGATAAAGGTGGGGATCCGTAAGCGTCTTGGTCTGGTCGTTGGACACAAACGGCACACACGGTTGCAATGGCTAACTTTAACTAAACAAATCCCAAGAAAAGCTACTAGATGGATCTACTTATATAGGAGCAAGGGGTGGCGGCCAAGGAGGTGGAGAACGTCCCAAGGCAGCCTAAAACTAACCCTAGGTCGTACAAGGCCAATGGGCCCAAGTGGAGGTGACGAACACCTTTGGACTTGTAGTTTGACTCGGATTCTGTGCAAAGATCGATTGTTTCGTCCATAACTCAACGCCCAGACGATTTTAAGGTGATTCCAATTGTGCTGGAAAGAGCATGAAATCTACTTTCCAACAAAAAAGAATCACCCAATTCGAGTCCGTATGAAAAAGTTGTTGGCATTTTGATTCAGGTATGTCTGCAGCAGTCCGAATCTGAGTCCAAAACGTGAGAGACTTGGACTCTATCTTCTCTGGGCCAAAAGTGACGGAGAGATCTCTTTCTTCCTTATCTTCATATGTGGATTGTACAAATGTCCCATACACCTGCAATTAGACAAAACACAAAAGTGTGTGAAGTATTTTTGTTCTGGATAACATAAATAGATTATTGAATAGTTTGCACTAGAAATCACCTGACAAATATGCATGTATGCAATATTTTTGGTCATATCCAAGGTAGTCATGTCCTCATCAAAAGCTAAGTCAAAAGCTCAATCTCATGGTCTTTACATGC
The DNA here is from genome assembly GCA_021437245.1 of Aegilops speltoides. NCBI lineage: Eukaryota > Viridiplantae > Streptophyta > Magnoliopsida > Poales > Poaceae > Aegilops > Aegilops speltoides. The sequence continues at coordinate 23,179 of JAHHZJ010004433.1, read as the reverse complement.
CTCTTCCTATTCCTTATCAACCATGGGAAGACATTAGCATGGATTTTGTACTTGGTTTGCCTAGAACTCAAAATGGAAAGGATTCCGTGTTTGTTGTTGTGGACCGATTTTCTAAAATGGCACATTTCATTCCTTGCAACAAGGTAGACGATGCTTCACATATTGCAAATCTCTTTGTAGGAAATCTTATGCGCCCATGGAGTTCCAAAGTCAATCGCCTCCGACCGCGACGCCAAGTTCTTGAGTTACTTTTGAAAACTCTTGCGCCAAGCTCGAATCGCTTATTGTTCTCTCCGATACCATCCTCAAACCGACGGCCAAACGGAGGTGACGAACCGGATGTTTCCACTCTACTTCGTTTGATCAAGAAGAACATCAAGGAGTGGAAGCGGTTCACCCATCGCCGAAAGTACGCCTACAACCGCAAGAAGACATTCGACAACCGCAAGTCCCCTTCGAGGTCGCTTCACGGCTTCAACCCATTGTCCCCATTGACATTCTACCACTACCTCTACAAGAGCGCACCAACCTCGACGCAAGCGCCTGCAAGAAAGCTACATCAAGAAGATGCATGAAGATACAAGACACACCATCGAAGCGCCAAGTACAACGACTAGCCACCAAGCTCAACATCAACAAGCAACCCATGATCTTCAACATAGGCGATCTCGTGGCCACACCCACGCAAGGAACGCTTCTCAACGAATGCAAGTCCAAACTTCTACCTTGAGCTGATGGACCTTTCAAGGTGTTAGCACGCTACAACAACAACGCCTACAAGCTCGACCTACCAAGCGACAAGTACAACGTGAGCGACACCTTCAACGCCAAAGACCTCTCGCTTTCCATGGTGATGAAGATCTTGATCCGAGGTCGGATCCTTTCAAGGAGGGATATGATGCAGAGCATCCTTCCATCATCCCCATGGACTCTACATCAACACATCCAAACCCACAAGGACCTATGACTCGAGCACGTGCAAGAGCTCTTGAAACCGAGGTGACTTCTCTCCTAAATGATATTTCATATGACCCTCTCGAGACATGGCTACTACCTAAATCAGATACACTATGCATGTTTAGGTGTCAAGAAGAACCTCCCGAGGGTGCACGTGAAGATGGACAAGCAACCCACCTGTGATGAAGAGAACCAAATGAAACGGACAAGTTCACCTTCCAGCCCCGACATCCGCCCAGCCCCCACATCCGCCCTCGAGACGCCAACACAAAGAGCCATCAGCAAAGCCAAGAAGGTTACAGGTCTTGACATCCGCCCTGTGCCCCGGACATCCGCCTTCCACGGCTCCCTAAACCGCCTTCGCCTTGTAAATCCGCGCCCGCACTGTGAGACTACAGAAGGTCGCATCACAAAGACGGACATCCGCCACAGCCCGACATCCGCTCACATGAAGCCCCTGACATCCGCCCGACGCCCGACATCCGGCCACCTGCAAGGAATAAGTGAAGGGCCAAGCCCATGTACCCTTTCGCCTCAGAGACTATATTTACTCCATCCCTTCCTCTTTCTAGGGTTAGCAAAGGATTAGCTCATATTTTGTGTGAGAGCTTTGCTCATCCACTTGGTTACTTCTCCTCAAGCTCAGACCTCTACGGAGAAGATCCCCAAGCATTCAAGACCCTTCAAGGGAAGACTATCAAGACCTCCTCACGGAGAAGAACCCGCTACCTTTTGTATCGCCCTTTGTTGATTTTGGATCTCGTGAATCTCTTATGTGTATGGTGATCTAGCACTTGTGTGATCGATTCCTTGTTGGTTGAGTGATTCTCTCGCTTTCCCCGTGTTTCCTCTCGTGCTTCCGCTGTTCTTCGTGTTTCCTCCGTAGGATCCCCTCCAAACGTGAAAGATCGACGAATTAGGGTTCCACCCTACATCACTTTCACAACTTGACTTCAAAATATTTGGTTTGGAGACCATCAAAGATCAATATGTGCATGATGCTGATTTTAAAGATGTATTGCAGAATTGTAAAGAAGGAAGAACATGGAACATGTTTGTCGTTAATGATGGATTTGTGTTTCGTGCTAACAAGCTATGCATTCCAGCTAGCTCCGTTTTTCTTTTGTTGTTGCAGGAGGCGCATGGAGGAGGACTAATGGGACACTTTGGTGTGAAGAAGACGGAGGACGTACTTGCTACTCATTTCTTTTGGCCAAAGATGAGACGGGATGTTGAGCGTTTTATTGCTCGCTACACTACATGCCAAAAAGCTAAGTCACGACTCAATCCTCATGGTTTATATATGCCTTGCCTGCACTCTAGTGTTCCTTGGGAGGATATATCTATGGACTTTGTTTTAGGTTTACCTAGAACAAAGAAGGAGGGATAGCATATTTGTTGTCGTGATAGATTCTCTAAAATGGCACACTTTATACCATGTCATAAAAGCGATGATGTCCGCCAATGTTGCTGATTTGTTCTTTCGTGAAATTATTCGCTTGCATGGTGTGCCAAATACTATTGTTTCAGATCGTGATACTAAATTTCTTAGCCACTTTTGGAGATGTTTATGGGCTGTTGGGGACTAAACTACTTTTTAGTACTACTTGTCACCCCCAAACCGATGGACAAACTCAAGTAGTCAATAGAACATTGTCTACTATGCTTAGGGCTGTTCTAAAGAATAATAAGAAAATGTGGGAGGAATGCTTGCCTCATATTGAATTTGCTTATAATCGCTCATTGCATTCTACTACTAAGATGTGCCCTTTGAAGTTGTGTATGGTTTCCTACCGTGCACGTATTGATTTGTTGCTTCTTCCATCTCCTGGAGAAGGTTAATTTTGATGCTAAAGAACGTGCTGAATTGATTTTAAAATGCATGAGTTAACTAAGGAAAACATTGAGCGATGAATGCTAAATATAAACTTGCTGGAGATAAGGGTAGAAAACATGTTGTGTTTGCACCGAGATCTTGTTTGGTTACATTTATGTAAGGATAGATTTCCGATTTGCGCAAATGAAAGCTAATGCCACGTGTCTGCTGGTCCCTTTAAGGTGTTGGAGAAAGTAAATGATAATGCATATAAACTTGAGCTGCCCGCAGATTTTGGGGTTAGTCCCACTTTTAACATTGCAGATTTGAAGCCATATTTGGGTGAGGAAGATAAACTTCCGTCGAGGACGACTTCATTTCAAGAAGGGAGGATGATGAGGACATCAATACCATTGTTACACCCACATCCCCCGCTGCTATACATACTCGGACCAATTACTAGAGCTCACAAGACGCCAACTAAATTACCGTAGTTTCGCTTTCTTGGTAATGATTCTAATGTTCATGAGAATATGATGTCGCTTAAATTGGATACATTTGTTTTGCTTACAAATGAATGGCCTAGCTTGGAGAAGGATGAACATTGGAGCAAGAACAAGCATGGAGATGATGGCATGCTAAGGGGGACAAGAATGGAGTTACAAGTGATGATTTCAGGACTTTGAAGCCACCATAATGAGTGCATGAAGCCTTGGACGAAATATACAAGATGCCACTTCATAAATTTCGTCCAGAGGCTATTCTAGGTGTCACATCACCTTATTATTGGGCCAGCCCATGTAATTTCGAAATACTTAAGTATAGGCTATTTTAGAGTCCGATGTGTGGGGAAACAAGAGTTAGGGTTGGTTTCGACCCCACCCTCAAGGGCCACGAAATTCTCCTTTTCCCCATATATACAGCCCTTAGGGCGCTGCTTAGACTTTGGGTTTTGTATAGATTAAAAGTTCACCATAGCTGCAACTTCGCAGATTTCGCTTGTGTTCAACGCACTGCACAAAGGCGCCACGAACCCCACCTTGATCAATAAAGCTTTATCTTAAATTCGCAATATCGAGATTGCAATCTCAGCTTGCTTGTTCTTCGCTTGCTCGCAGGAAATGCACTCGTGGTCGTTGATCGTGTTCGCGCGTGGTCAATAACCTCTCTGAGTTGGTTTAGCGGTTGTTAAGGCCGACGCCCTCACACGCTCAGTAGTCGGATCGCCAAAGTCGACTTCCACCAAAGCGAAATCCACCATCTCATCGAAGACGGACACCTTTTGCCTCTATCGTGAGTCCTTCTCGTCACGACTCGAGTATGGCGTGATCTCGAAATCTAAAACAGAGTAAAAAATACCGACTCGAATAGGACCGTGGCGAGAGGAATCGTGAACTCTGACCGTGGCGATATATGCGGTGGCGGTGGAACACGGACCGTGGCGAATCTATGATGGAGGTGGACGCGATTAGCGTGATGGTGGTGGATATGTATATGATAGCGCAATGACGATGGTGGTATATGGCAGCGTGATGACGACGGTGGTATATGCCGCGGTGATGATGGTGGTGCGGCGGCGCGGACAACTTGTGAACAGAACTCAAACTCTAAAGGACTAGACGCTAAGACCAAAGAACTTGACACGACGATGCAACCGAAAAACAAAGCAAATACGTAAAAGATTATGCAAAGGCTCGCATTGGTTCGATGGGATGAACTAACCCTAATTTTTCTTGGCTTTTTCGTGGACTATAGGTATGAAGAACAGACTCGATCTAAACTATGAAAACTCGTAAAATCTCACCGAGCAACCCGGAAATCTGATACCACTTGATAGAAGCAAAGGTGTCCTGCCTTCGATGAGATGGTGGCTATCGCTTTTGGATGAAGTCGACTTTGACGATCCGACTATGAACGGCGAGGACGCCGCTACTAGCAATCGCTAAACCAACTCCGAGAGGTTATTGACGACGCCGAGCACGATCAACTCCGACCAAAGGTCTGTCTGCTTCGCAGCAAACGAAGAACAAGCAAGAAACTAAGATTGCAACTGGATATTGCAAATATAAGAGGAAAGCTTTATTGATCAAGGTGGGTTCTGGACGCTTTGTCCGGTCGCTGAACACAAACGGCACGCCGGTTGCAGCTATGGCGAACTTTTAATCTAAACAAAACCCAGAGTGTAAACGGTGCCCTAAGGGCTATATATATGGAGGAAGAGGGGGTGAATTTCGTGCCCTTGGTGGAGGGGTCCGAAACTAACCCTATCTCTTGTTTCCCCACACATACGGACTCTAAAAATAGCCTATACTTATGTATTTCGAAATTACATGGGCTGGACCAATAATAAGGTGACGCGGCACCTAGAATAGCCTCTGGACGAAATTTATGAACTGGCATCTTGTATATTTCGTCCAAGGCTTCATGCACTCATTATGGTGGCTTCAAAGTCCTGAAATCATCACTTGTAACTCCGTTTGTTCCTCTTTGCGCATGCCATCATCTCCATGCTTGTTCTTGCTCCAATGTTCATCCTTCTCCAAGCTAGGCCCTTCATTTGTAAGCAAAACAAATGTATCCAATTTAGGCAAGATCATATTCTCATGAACATTAGAATCATTACCAAGAAACGAAAGTACCGTAATTTAGTTGGCATGAGCTCTAGTAATTGGTCCAGTATGTATAGCAGCAGGGGCTGTGGGTGTAACAATGGTATTGATGTCCTCATCAATAGCCCATAGCCGTATGAGAGCCAAGTAAAAGAGATGCGCATAGTCGATGCGCGAAGAGAACGGTGGTAAGCATAGTCCACGGTATCCCAAAGCATCGTTGCTTCAAGAACTCGCTTCACAACTCTTGGGATTGAGAGGTTGACGAGTATACGTGAGTACCTACACAAAACAAAGACAAAGGGAAAATTGTGTAAAAGTGGTAGATGTACCCATCATCCATCATGATGCGCACGTGCATGTGTCGGTTAGCACTAAATAGCCAATGCTCAAATAAATGAGATGTGTGATATAGAAACATGTCATCCATCATGTGTGGTTTGTTATTATGTATGGCATAATGGAGACTCAAATTGTGTAATGCATCATGAGAAATATCTAGAGCATTGTTGTTCATGGAATGCATATGGTGCACGCAGTCATGGGAATCATGCAAAGTATGGAATGCATCAAGATCTCCTAATATGTATGAGGAAACTATGGGGGTCTCCTCATGAGCAAGAGTAGTAACATCATGTGGAGAATATTGACAACATCCAAAACAATGCATATTTGGAACAATGTGATCATGGCATGACATATTGGATGAATTGCGCGAATCATGTAAAGGAAGCATGGCAATATCATCACTGATGAGGACATCAATACCATTGTTACACCCACAGCCCCTGCTGCTATACTTACAGGACCAATTACTAGAGCTCACAAGACGCCAACTAAATTACTGTACTTTCGCTTGGTAATGATTCTAATGTTCATGAGAATATGATGTTGCTTAAATTGGATACATTTGTTTTGCTTACAAATGAAGGGCCTAGCTTGGAGAAGGATGAACATTGAGCAAGAACAAGCATGGAGATGATGGCATGCTAAGGGGGACAAGAACGGAGTTACAAGTGATGATTTCAGGACTTTGAATCCACCATAATGAGTGCATGAAGCCTTGGACGAAATATACAAGATGCCACTTCATAAATTTCTGTCCAGAGGCTATTCTAGGTGCTGCACACCTTATTATTGGGCCAGCCCATGTAATTTCGAAATACATAAGTATAGGCTATTTTTAGAGTCCGTATGTGTGGGGAACAAGAGATAGGGTTAGTTTCGACCCCTTCACCAAGGGCCACGAAATTCAACCCTCTTCCTCCATATATACAGCCCTTAGGGCACGCTTAGACTTTGGGTTTTGTTTAGATTAAAAGTTCGCCATAGCTGCAACTTCACAGATTTCGCTTGTCTTCAACGACTGCATAAAGGCGCCACGTAACCCCACCTTGATCAATAAAGCTTTCATCTTATATTCGCAATATCCAGATTGCAATCTCGCTTGCTTGTTCTTCGCTTGCTCGCAGGAAATGACTCGTGGTCGTTGATCGTGTTCGTGGTCAATAACCTGTCGGAATTGGTTTAGCGACAGCAAGGCGCGACGCCCTCGCACGCTCAGAGTCGGATCGCCAAAGTCGATTTCCACCAAAGCGAAATCCACCATCTCATCGAAAGACGGACACCTTTGCCTCTATCAAGTGGTATCAGATTTCCGTGTTGCTCGTGAGATTTTACGCTTTTTCGTAGTTTAGATCGAGTCTGTTCTTCATACCTACAAATCCACAAAAAAAGCCACAAAAAAAATTAGGTTAGTTCATCCCATCGAACCAGCCCGAGCCTTTGCATAATCTTTTCAGATTTGCATTGTTGAATTTGGCGGTTGCATCGCCGTGTCTAGTTGCTGGTCTTAGAGTCTAGTCTTTAGAGTTTCGAAGTTCTCATCATAAGTTGTCACGCCACAAGACCATCATCATCGCCTCGCCATCTACCACCACCGCTTATCCGCCACCGCTTCGAATCCGTATCCATATACCACCACCGCTTCGAATCCGTATCCATATACCACCATCGCTGCCATATATCACTACCGCTGCCATCTACCACCATATATCCACCACCAATCCGAGTTCCTTGCATATTAGGTTTGTTTTCAGGATCCATCTAGTTTTCCGATTCGTGTTTCCTTGTCTCGAGTAGGTTTCGATTCCAGCAATCTTTTGTCAGTCTGTAGAAGAGGTAGGTTTCAAAAAAAGAGTCCGAAACCACCTCCGCTTAGGCCCAAAATGATGAGGACATGACTACCTTTGGATATGACCAAAATATTGCATACATGCATATTTGTCATGTGATTTCTAGTGCAAACTATTCAATAATCTATTTATGTTATCCGTAACAAAAATACTTCACACACTTTTGTGTTTTATCTATTTGCAGGTGTATGGGACATTTGTACAATCCACATATGAAGATAAGGAAGAAAGAGATGTTTATTTGCTGTTCAAAAGTTCTCTCACGTCACTTTTGGCCCAAGAGAAGATAGAGTCCAAGTCTCTCACGTTCTGACTCAGATTCGACTGCATGACATACCTGACTCAAAACGTCAACAACTTTTTCATACGAACACCGAATTGGGTGATTCTTTTTTTGTTGGAAAGTAAATTTCATGGTCTTTCCAACCCAATTGGAATCACCTTAAAATACGTCCGGAGCACTGAGTTATGGACGAAACAATCTGACGCTGCAGCAGAATCCGAGTCAAACTACAAGTCCAAAGGTGTTACGTCACCTCCACTTGGGCCCATTGGCCTTGTACGACCTAGGGTTAGTTTTAGGCTACCTTGGGACGTCCTCCCACCTCCTTGGCCGCCACCCCTTGCTCCTATATAAGTAGATCCATCTAGTAGCTTTTCCTTGGGATTTGTTTAGTTAAAGTTAGCCATTGCAACTTCGTACTTCGCTTGTGTCCAACGACTGCACTCAAGACCGCTTTCGGATTCCCACCTTTATCAAGATTTCATATATATTCGCAATATTCATATTGCTTTATCATATTCTTGCTTGTTCTTCGATTGCTTGCAGGAATAGACCTTCGTGGTCGTTGATCGTGGCTCCAGCAGTGGTCAATAACCTCTCTGAGTTGGTTTAGCGATTGCTAAGGCGCAACGTCAGGCACGCTTGTAGTCGGATCGCCAAAGTCGCTCCACCAAATCGATAGTTATCATCTCATCGAAGATCGACACCTCACCTCTATCACAAAATTTTCCAAAAACGACCGACAAAAAAAAAATTATGGCTATCCTATTTTTAGGTGTTTCGATGAGGACATCAATACCATTGTTACACCCACAGCCCCTCACTGCTATATATACGGACCAATTACTAGAGCTCACAAGACGCCAATTAAATTACCTGTACTTTCGCTTTTTGGTAATGATTCTAATGTTCATGAGAGTATGATGTCGCTTAAATTGGATACATTTGTTTTGCTTACAAATGAAGGGCCTAGCTTGGAGAAGGATGAACATTGGAGCAAGAACACGATGGAGTTGATGGCATGCTAAGGGGATCAAGAACGGAGTTACAAGTGATGATTTCAGGACTTTGAAGCCACCATAAGGAGTGCATGAAGCCTTGGACGAAATATACAAGATGCCACTTCATAATATTCGCCCATAGGCTATTCTAGGTGTCACACACCTTATTATTGGGCCAGCCCATGTAATTTCGAAATACTTAAGTATAGGCTATTTTAGAGTCCGTATGTGGGGAAACAAGAGTTAGGTTGGTTTCGACCCCATCCTCAAGGGCCACGAAATTCCTCCTTTTCCCCATATATACAGCCCTTAGGGCGCTGCTTAGACTTTAGGTTTTGTTTAGATCAAAAGTTCGCCATAGCTGCAACTTCACAGATTTCGCTTGTGTTCAACGACTGCATAAAGGCGCCACGTAACCCCACCTTGATCAATAAAGCTTTCATCTTTATTCGCAATATCCAGATTGCAATCTTAGTTTCTTGCTTGTTCTTCGCTTGCTCGCAGGAAATAGACCTCGTGGTCGTTGATCGTGTTCGCGTGGTCAATAACCTCTCGGAGTTGGTTTAGCGACATATATGCGCGACGCCCTCGCGCACGTCAGAGTCGGATCGCCAAAGTCGATTTCCACCAAAGCGAAATCCACCATCTCATCGAAAGACGGACACCTTTGCCTCTATCAAGTGGTATCGATTTCCGTGTTGCTCGTGAGATTTTACAGCTTTTCGTAGTTTAGATCGAGTCCGTTCTTCATACCTATAGTCCACTAAAAAGCCAAAAAAATTAGGTTAGTTCATCCCGTCCAACCAATCTGAGCCTTTGCATAATCTTTTTCAGATTTGCTTTGTTGAATTTATGTTGCATCGCCGTGTCAATCTGCTGGTCTTAGCGCCTAGTCTTTAGAGTTTCGAGTTCGCTCACAAGTTGTCACGCCGCCGCCATATACCACCACCACATATTCACCGCCAATCCGAATCCATATACGCCACCACATATCCGCCGCCATCACGCCCATCCGAGTCCACCGCAACATATATCCGCCACCACTCCGAAGTTCCACCAGATTCATCTCCGCCACCATCCGAAGTTCCACCTGACTCATCTCCGCCACCAAACCGAGTTCCACCAGACTCATCTCCGCCACCAAATTCGAAGTTCCACCAGATTCATCTCCGCCACCACCCTAGTCCGAGTCCAAGAATTGTTGCATTGTTCTCGATTTCCAGATCACGCGATACTCTAAGTCGTGACAAGCAGAGGACTCCCCAATTTCCAAGCCATCCGCAGAAGAAAAATAGTTCCAGCTTCAAAAAAAAAAAACTAAGTCCGAAAAATTTTGGCTAGGCAGTTTTAGACCATTTGTAGACTTTTCCGAAAAAATTTGTTATGAGCAAAAAAAAAAAAAAAGGAGGAAAAAGTGCAAAAAAAAAAAAAAAAAAAAGAAAAAAATTCAGAGTGTGCTCCTCCCTTGTTTACGCAGCAACCGTGATTTTGTTAGTGTTCTAGGCTCGCCTCTAGCACGGTTCAGCCTAGGACCAGCACAAGACTGCTGCTGAGCGCTTATTCAACTTTGCATCTCTCGAATTGATTATTGCCGACCTTTTTGCTACCATATTATAAGCCTTCCCAGCTCCACATACATCTACGCCGTATGCTTGATTCTCCTTGGTAATCGCTATATCCAAGCTTTGAGAGTTTTGACTACAACGGTTGCCGATCACCACCGCCGGGTAAGAACCGTAAGAATTTGAGATTTGCTTGACGGATTTGTGATACACCACCACCACTTCTTAGTAGTCTCAGAGGATCATATTCTTGTGTGTTTCTATTTGTGCTAACCATGGTAGGATCACAAGTCGATGAGACTGATTGGGAGAACTCGACTAACAAACAGCTACATGATAAATTTCAGCAAATGATGAGTGGACAGTGCAAGATGTGGTAAACAGATTTGACGAGGCCATGGAGAAGATAGATGGCATTGAGAAGACGCTTGAAACAAAGCTTGATAGCAAGTTCGATGAATTGCTCGCTGCTTTTCCACAACCACCGCCGGCTGCACCTATCGCACCTCTCAAGAACGACAACAACTACGCCCCTTCCGAATCAGTATGGACGAGCTCAATGGTTCCTATTGAGCCAGACAAAATTTCGTGCCGCTTGCCATCGCTGTTGTGCTTTTTGGCTCCTCTCATCGCTGCTGGTGGTACCGAGGAGGATGATGAGTATGTGGACGATTATGAGGATGAGGTTGATCAACATCGTAACTATGTGCAACCACCCGCACCACAACCACCAGGTCGCCCACATGCAAATAATGGCAATATTAGGGCTCCCTCAGTATGAGATCATGACCATCTCCCTAAACTGAAATTGAATATTCCACCATTTGAGGGTAGATATGTTCCTGATATATATCTTACTTGGGAGTTAGAAACTGAACAACGATTTACATGTTTACAATATCCCGAGGAGAGACGTGTTCTCGCTGCTGTTTGTGCTTTCACTAGCTTTGCATGTGTTTGGTGGTCTAACATTGTAGATTATATCCTGCTCCAGCTACTTGGGCTGCTTTGAAAACTGCTATGCGCATCGCTGGTTCCACCATATTATCAACGTGAATTACTTCAAAATTGCAGCGCTTAAGACAAGGAAAAACTCAGAGAAGAATATTATCGAATTACAAACCGGCTTGATTAGATGTGGTATTGTTGAGGAGAATGAAGCTATGCTTGCACGCTTTCGGGTGGATTAAATAGAGAGATTCGCACCATTCTAGACTATAAGGATTATAATAATATCACTGCTTATTCCATCTTGCTTGTAAAGCTGAACGTGAAGTGTAGGATCGACAGCATTGGTGCGCACTAACTTTTCTCGCAGGTCGACCTTCATCATGGACACCACGCATCATCTACTTCCACCGCACCATCACCTCCTTCAAAGCCACCTCCAACCGTGATACAAGAAAGCAGGCACAACCACCACTATCTCGCCAAGAGCACACCGCCGGCCTGCACAGAGCTCTTCTTCTTCCATGGCATCAACAGGCACACAAGTGATATTATTTGTCGTCGTTGTAAGGGAAGAGGACATTTTATGAGAGAATGCAAATCTCAGCGCAGTGATGATTGCTACGAGGATGGTGGGTATGAGTCCGCTTAGTGACTATGATGAGGAGACTTTGGCTCTTATTACACATGAGGAACACGGTGGAGATGATTCTGATCATGAGACACAATACATGGCTGTCAAGATGCCGACAGTATGAATGTTTAGTTGCTCAACGTGTTTTGAGTGTGCAGGTTACACAAGTGAGCAAAATCAGAGGCATAATTTGTTCCATACAAAGGAGTTGTGAAGGAACGCTCTATTCAAGGCCATCATAGATGGAGGGAGCTGCAACAACTTGGCTAGCATGGAGATGGTGGAGAAGCTATCTCTCACCACAAGACCACATCCACATCCTTACTACATCCAATGGTTCAACAACAGCGCAAGGTGAAGGTAACACGACTGCTCGTGTGCATTTTAGTATCTCTACATATGCTGATTATGTTGATTGTGATGTGGTACCTATGCAAGCATGTTCCTTGTTACTTGGTAGACCATGGCAATTTGATAAAATTTGACACCATGGTAGAAACAATCAAGATACTCTTGTTCATAAGGATAAAATATTACTTTGCTTCCTATGACTCCTGAGTCCATTTTGAAAGATGATATTAATAGAGCTAATAAAGCAAAACAGAGAAAATAAGAGTGAAAATCAGATTGTGGCAAAAGAATTTGAGCAACACATGAAGCCTAATAATAAACCATCTACTGTTGTTTCAAATTAAATTGAAAAGTGCATGTTTACTTGCCACCAAATCTGATATTGATGAGCTAGATTTTAGCAAATCTATTTGCTATGCTTTTGTGTGCAAAGAGGCATTATTTTCATTCGAGGACGTGTTTTCCTCTTTGCCCCTCGCTGTCACTAACATTTTGCAGAGTTCACGACGCCTTTCCACAAGACGTGCCACCGGATTACCACCTATTCGAGGGATTGAGCATCAAATTGACTTAATTCCCGTGCATCATTACCCAACCGCACCATACCGCATCAATCCAGAGGAGACGAAGGAGATTATGCGTCAAGTACAGGAGCTGCTCGACAAAGGTTATATACGCCAATCCCTTAGTCCTTGTGCTGTTCCTATTATTCTAGTGCCGAAAAAGGATGGTACGCCACGATGTGTGTTGATTGTAGAGGCATCAATAATATTACTATTCGTTATCGCCACCCTATTCCTAGGCTAGATGATATGCTTGATGAATTGAGTGGCTCTACAATATTCTCCAAAGTTGATTTATGAGTGGATACCATCAAATTCGTATGAAATTGGGAGATGAATGGAAAACAACATTTAAAACTAAGTTTGGATTATATGAGTGGTTAGTCATGCCTTTTGGGTTAACTAATGCACCTAGTACTTTCATGAGATTAATGAACTAAGTTTTACGTGCTTTCATTGGACGATTTGTGGTAGTCTATTTTGATGATATACTGATTTATAGCAAATCTTTGGAAGAACATTTGGAACATTTACGTGTTGTTTTAATGCTCTACGTGATGCACGCTTGTTTGGTAACCTTGGGAAGTGCACCTTTGCAATCGAATTTAGTATCTTTTCTTGGCTATGTTGTTACTCCACAGGAATTGAAGTTGATAAAGCCAAGATTGAAGCTATTGAGAGTTGGCCGCAGCCCAAAACGGTCACACAAGTGAGGAGTTTCTTGGCCTCGCTGGTTTCTATAGGCGCTTTGTGAGAGATTTCAGCACCATTGCTGCACCTCTCAACGAGCTTACAAAGAAGGATGTGCCTTTTGTTTGGGGTACCGCACAGAAGAAGCCTTCACGGTATTGAAAGCTAAGTTGACACATGCCCTTTACTCCAACTTCCTGATTTTAATAAGACTTTTGAGCTTGAATGTGATGCTAGTGGAATTGGATTAGAGGTGTGTTATTACAAGATGGCAAACCTATTGCATACTTTTCTAAAAAATTGAGTGGCCTAGTCTGAATTACTCTACTTATGATAAAGAATTATATGCTCTTGTTCGACTTTAGAAACATGGCAACATTATTTATGGCCCAAAGAATTTGTTATACATTCTGATCATGAATCTTTGAAACATATTAAAAGTCAAGCTAAACTGAATCGTAGACATGCTAAATGGGTTGAATTCATTGAGACTTTCCCTTATGTCATTAAACACAAGAAGGGTAAAGAAAATGTTATTGCTGATGCATTGTCTCGTCGCTATACTATGCTTTCACAACTTGACTTCAAAATATTTGGTTTGGAGACCATCAAAGATCAATATGTGCATGATGCTGATTTTAAAGATGTATTGCAGAATTGTAAAGAAGGAAGAACATGGAACAAGTTTGTCGTTAATGATGGATTTGTGTTCCGTGCTAACAAGCTATGCATTCCAGCTAGCTCCGCTCGCCTTTTGTTGTTGCAGGAGGCGATGGAGGAGGACTAATGGGACACTTTGGCGTGAAGAAGACGGAGGACGATTTGCTACACATTTCTTTTGGCCAAAGATGAGACGGATGTTGAGCGCTTTATTGCTCGCTGCACTACATGTCAAAAAGCTAAGTCACGACTCAATCCTCATGGTTTATATATGCCTTTGCCTCACTTAGTGTTCCTTGGGAGGATATATCTATGGACTTTGTTTTAGGTTTACCTAGAACAAAGAAGGGAGGATAGCATATTTGTTGTCGTGGATAGATTCTCAAAATGGCACACTTTATACCATGTCATAAAAGCGATGATGTCATTAATGTTGCTGATTTGTTCTTTCGTGAAATTATTCGCTTGCATGGTGTGCCAAATACTATTGTTTCAGATCGTGATACTAAATTTCTTAGCCACTTTTGGAGATGTTTATGGGCTAAGTTGGGGACTAAACTGCTTTTAGTACTACTTGTCACCCCCAAACCGATGGATAAACCAAGTAGTCAATAGAACATTGTCTACTATGCTTAGGGCTGTTCTAAAGAACAATAAGAAAATGTGGGAGGAATGCTTGCCTCATATTGAATTTGCTTATAATCGCTCATTGCATTCTACTACTAAGATGTGCCCTTTTGAAGTTGTGTATGGTTTCCTACCGCACCTATTGATTTGTCGCTTCTTCCATCTTCGGAGAAGGTTAATTTTGATGCTAAAGAACGTGTTGAATTGATTTTAAAAATGCATGAGTTAACTAAGGAAAACATTGAGCGATGAATGCTAAATATAAACTTGCTGGAGATAAGGGTAGAAAACATGTTGTGTTTGCACCGAGATCTTGTTTGGTTACATTTATGTAAGGATAGATTTCCGATTTGCGCAAATCAAAACTAATGCCACGTGCTGCTGGTCCCTTTAAGGTGTTGGAGAAAATAAATGATAATGCATATAAACTTGAGCTGCCTCGCAGATTTTGGGGTTAGTCCCACTTTTAACATTGCAGATTTGAAGCCTTATTTGGGTGAGGAAGATGAGCTCCGAGGACGACTTCATTTCAAGAAGGGAGGATGATGAGGACATCAATACCATTGTTACACCCATAGCCCCCACTGCTACATATACGGACCAATTACTAGAGCTCACAAGACGCCAATTAAATTACTGTGTACTTTCGCTTTCTTGGTAATGATTCTAATGTTCATGAGAATATGATGTGCTTAAATTGGATACATTTGTTTTGCTTACAAATGAAGGGCCTAGCTTGGAGAAGGATGAACATTGGAGCAAGAACACGCATGGAGTTGATGGCATGCTAAGGGGATCAAGAACGGAGTTACAAGTGATGATTTCAGACTTTGAAGCCACCATAAGGAGTGCATGAAGCCTTGGACGAAATATACAAGATGCCACTTCATAATATTCGTCCATAGGCTATTCTAGGTGCTACATCACCTTATTATTGGGCCAGGCCCATGTAATTTCGAAATACTTAAGTATAGGCTATTTTAGAGTCCGTATGTGTGGGGAAACAAGAGTTAGGGTTGGTTTCGACCCCATCCTCAAGGGCCACGAAATTCCCTCCTTTTCCCCATATATACAGCCCTTAGGGCGTCTGCTTAGACTTTGGGTTTTGTTTAGATCAAAAGTTCGCCATAGCTGCAACTTCGCATTTCGCTTGTGTTCAACGACTGCATAAAGGCGCCAGTAACCCCACCTTGATCAATAAAGCTTTCATCTTTATTCGCAATATCCAGATTGCAATCTTAGTTTCTTGCTTGTTCTTCGCTTGCTCGCAGGAAATAGACCTCGTGGTCGTTGATCGTGTTCGCGTGGTCAATAACCTCTCGGAGTTGGTTTAGCGACATAAGGCGCGACGCCCTCGCACGCCAGAGTCGGATCGCAAAGTCGACTTCCACCAAAGCGAATCCACCATCTCATCGAAAGACGGACACCTTTGCCTCTATCGCTTTCTAAGCGATTGAGCCACCGCTATAGAAAGTTTTTTTGACCCGCTTCAGTTTTTGGGTCCGGCAATGAAAGAAAAATTGGTCGAAAAATTTTGTGCCCATCCCGCTCAGCTTTGACCTGGAAGAGTTTTGAGACACTCGCCATTATAGTGATTTTTCGCAAAAGAAAAGCACAAAAAAAAAGCAGCAAAAAAAGCTTAAAAAAAATTCCCGAGTGTGCTTGTCCTCGTATACGCAAGCGCCGTGATTTTGTTAGTGTTCTAGGCTCTATCAATCACATGAAAACAAAAGCCAATGACCATCATCTCGCCATCTATGCCATAAGTGCAAATAGGATTTATTTTAATGGGGCATGCATAGTTACTATGTTGAGATTGAAATGATGCAATATGGGAGATCTCTTTCATAGCATATGACAAGTTCAATGGATTGTCAAACATGAAGTGACCAATAGAATTTTCACATGATATCCTATGAAGCATAGCATCACAACTAGGCAACTCAACATGCTCATCATCATATTCATCATTAATAGGTAAGTCAAGGCATGAAGAAGTCTCACTAGCATGAAGCATGGAAATAGGTGGGTCAACATCATGGGAGCAATCATTGTCAAGAGCGCCCACTAGTGGGACAAGAGAAGCACCATCACCTATGTTACCATTGGAAGGTCGCCATGTGTTGTAGGTGAGGTGTTGAAGATCATATCATTGTCATCTTCATCTTTATGGAACCATGGGGGTGTATCATCGTCCACCATGGCCATCGCTGCCTCCATTGGAGGGATGGACTGTCATGATAGGCATGTCATGCCATGTAGGAGACCTAGCACCAAAGAAGAAAACACACTAGGAGTAGAGGTTAAGTCGTTAGAAATCATAGTGGCCTCACATGCCGTGTCAACTACCTCACTCACTAAGTGTTGTGGCTCACTCACTCCCTCAAGGATGCTCTCACCATATGGCTGGTGGAGTCACTCATGGCGCCAACCTCACATAGGATGTGTGGCATGCTCTCATGTGTGGGGCTAGTGGTGGTCACACTCATCCTCTCAAAGGAAATGCTCTCAATGTCACATATGGTGGAGTCACCATCTCTCTCATGGGGTGGTGGCTCTCCTCACATGGCACTTCTGCATCTCGACATATGTGGGTGTCGAGAGGTGTAGGTGCAAATGTCTCCATGCTCAACTCCTATCGCCAGTGGTCAAGGGGATGGCCTTTGCTCGACCTTCTCGCTGCTGCCTTGTTGTTGGAGGCCCATATGATGTGGCACCTCATAGCTCGCCTCCATGACCGAAGGGAGTTTCCCATGCTCGCCATCTTCCTTGAGGGGCTTCCAAGATGGAAGTGTCACCTCTCGTCAGAGGTGGTCGCTTGGACTTGATGGAGTCGATGTAGACGCATTTCGTGGGAAGTAGGCGAAGATGCCGACGTCCAAAGGCTTAAGATGCCTTGAGAACACTTGGCTAAGATGCCAAGTGGTTGATGTAGCCGAAGCGCCTGCCTTGGTGGTGGTCGCCTCGCCGTCTTCTTTTGTGCTCTTGAAGCTTGACTTGGCGTGAAGTAGGTCTTGTTGGGACTTGTGCATTTGCGCTTGTGGAGCATCTTCATGATGATGATGTCGTTGTCCTCGCTTGAGCTCGTAGTAGATGTCGTCGTCGCCGCCGTGCACATGTTGCTTGAGGTGACTTGGCCTTCATGACAATGATGATCACGAGTGTGATGGTGGTCGCCATGTAGATGTGGACGAGGACGATTTGCACTTGCATCTTTTTCGCATTCAAGATTTGTGGCTTGACCGTCAGTCGCCTTGAGGATGATGAAGTGGAAGAAGACTTGATCAAGGCCCGAATCTCTTCCATCCTCGCATCTTGCTCCTCCTTTTGTGCGGCAAGCTTGTTGTCGGCGCGCTTCTTGCAATCTTGATTGTGCGCCTTTGCATTTGTCGCTGTAGTTCAAGATGGACCTTTTGGTGATGTAGTTGTTCATGCCGCTTGTTGTCGTAGACCGGAGAGGAAATGCCTTGCCTATCTGATGCGGAGCATCCTACGGTCATCACCATGTCAAGAGTCCGTTTGGCAAGTGACACGTGCGACCTCTACTTCTCATACATAAAGGTGAATCTTCCCTTTACACATGATGAGGACATGACTACCTTGATAAGACCAAAATATTGCATACATGCATATTTGTCGTGTGATTTCTAGTGCAAACTATTCAATAATATATTTATGTTATCCGTAACAAAAATACTTCACATACTTTTGTGTTTTGTCTAATTGCAGGTGTGTGGGACATTTGTACAATCCACATATGAAGATAAGGAAAAGGAGAAGTTTAGGTGTTGTTCAAAAGTCTTCTCACGTCACTTTTGGGCCAAGAGAAGATAGAGTCCAAGTCTCTCACGTTCTGATTCAGATTCGACTGCACAGACATACCTGACTCAAAACGTCAACAACTTTTTCATACGGATTCCGAATTGGGTGATTCTTTTTTGTTGGAAAGTAGATTTCATGCTCTTTCCAGCACAATTGGAATCACCTTAAAAGCCGTCCGGAGCGTTGAGTTGTGGACGAAACAATCTGACGCTGCACCAGAATCCGAGTCAAACCACAAGTCCAAAGGTGTTACGCCACCTCCACTTGGGCCCATTGGCCTTGTACGACCTAGGGTTAGTTTTAGGCTGCCTTGGGACGTTCTCCCACCTCTTTGCCGTCACCCCTTGCTCCTATATAAGTAGATCCATCTAGTAGCTTTTTGCTTGGGATTTGTTTAGTTAAAAGTTAGCCATTGCAACTTCGTACTTCGCTTGTGTCCAACGACTGCAGACCAAGACCGCCACGGATCCCCACCATTATCAATACTTCATATATATTCGCAATATTCAGATTGCTTTATCATATTCTTGCTTGTTCTTCGATTGCTTGCAGGAATAGACCTTCGTGGTCGTTGATCGTGCTCCAATGCGTGATCAATAACCTCTCGAGTTGGTTTAGCGATTGCTAAGGCGCAACGTCAGGCACGCTTGTAGTCGGATCGTCAAAGTCGCTCCACCAAATCGATAGTTATCATTTCATCGAAAGATCGACACCCCGCCTATCAAGTGGTATCAGTTTTCAGGTTGCTCGGTGAGATTTTACAGTTTTTCATAATTTAGATCGATCTGCTATTCGTACCTATAGTCCATGAAAAGCCACAAAAAAGTTAGATCTGTTCATCCTTTATCCAAGCCAGTCCGAGCCTTTGCAATTTTCTATTCATTGCTTGCATAGTTGAATTATCGGTTGCATCGTCGTGTCGCTTGCTGGTCTTAGTGTCTAGTTCCTTTAGAGTTTCGAGTTCTGTTCACATTAGTCACGCCACGCTGCATCATTATCCTTCCGCTGTCCACCATCCCATCTTTTAATTTCCACCACGTACACGCTACTGTTCATTGTCATAATCATAGGTGAGGTCATTCACATCTTCGCCTGATCCAATCTGCATCTTATCTAGTTTGTCTTGGAAAGAGGGAGAAAAAAAAGAGGGAAAAAAAGAGAAAAGAAAGAGAGAAAAAAAACGAAAAAAAAAGAAAAAGAGAGAGAAGAAAAAGAAAAAAAGCGTGAGGAAAAAAAAGAGAGAAAGAAAAAAAGGATCTATCTAGAATCAATCTCGTACCTGAATTCGGATTGGAATCTGTTTTGCGCACTGTTCAGTAAAACAGGTGTATCTTCCTCATACGAAGTCCGTTTTGGCTCCGTGAGTACTCAAATTGAAGCTAGCGACGAGCCGCATCTAAATAGTTGCAGAAGCTTGTTCAATATTTGACACCTCAAATTCGGCTTCTAAATAGGTCTTTTTGCCCTCTGAAGTTCGTGGACACAACTTGTTCCAATTTTTCATGCCGCTTTTAGAAATCTTTGACTCTCATATCAACTCGAATTGAGTGATTCTTTTGCATTGGAAAGCTTGAGTTAGTAGCATTATTTGAAAGAATTTGTCAGAAAATTGGCTCAAACTTTTCAAGAGGAAAGTTGAGAGAGAGTTGTTGTATATCCCGCTTGGTAGTTGTTTTTCATCATTATCTTCACTACTGCTAGGATCTTCACTTCTATCTTGCTGTCAAGAGCTACTTAGTATCCTTCATTGATGCAAGTTGTGCTACGCCAGACCTCATTAGTGTTCTAGGCTCGCCTCTAGTCCGGTCTAGCCTAGGACCAGCACAAGACCGTCGTTGAGCGCTTATTCAACATTGCATCTCTGAATTGATTATTGCTAATCTTTTGCTACCATATATAGCCAACCCAGCTCCACATATTTCTACACCGTATACGACGTCCCCGGCAATCGCTTTACACAATCTTCGAGTTATTTGACATCGCTGGTTGCCTCGTCACCACCGCCGCATGGTAAGAACTTGTAAGATATTGATATTTGCTTTACTGTGAGCACTTTACAACCACATCCTAGTAGTTCATAGGAACATTATTCTCGAATTTTGTTTCTTGTTCTACTAATCATGACAGGATCCAGAGTCAATTTATGGGCTTTGTCGATCGGGAGACATGCCACCACCTATGCAAATACCACAACCGGCACGAGAGGTGCACAAACATCCAAATGCACATGATCAGGTTCATGTTTCTATACCACCATTTAATGGTCATTTTAGACCTGCTTTATATATTGAATGGGAGTTAGACATAAATAATATATTTGCTTCCCATAATTTTGATGAACGAAAAAGTTACGGCTATGTTGGTTCTTTCACCGGTTATGCTCTAGTTTGGTGGAGTGAATATTGTCGGTTACACCCTGTATGTACCTAATACTTGGGATGATTTAAAACATGTCATGAGAGATAGATTCGTCGATGTTTATTATACTGTGGCATGATTAAAAACTGAACATTTAAAACAAGGTAGTGACACCGTAACAAAATATTATGATGATTTACAAACTACCTTGTTGCACTCATTTTAGAAGAAAGTGAAGAAGATTTTATGGATAGATTTTGGGGAGGATTAAACCATAATATTCAGGAGATACTAATTCATGAAGAGTGTTATCCTATGGACCATTTGTTTCGCCTTGCTTGCAAAGCTGAACAGAAATAAAACGACGTGTTGCCCACAAGGAGAACAAGCGCACGGTGCACATTCCAACTATTGATACAGATGTTTATTCAACTACTAGGCCTACTATGACAACCACATCCGTTGTTGCGAGGACTACATCATCTACACCATGTGACACATCACCATCGAGAGTGCCTGATCATCTGAGTTGACTATAAGAGGTAATGACAAAGGTACAGATTTTCCACTTTTACATGAGAATGATGCATGCCTAGTTAACTTGAATACATCATGTGTTGAGCTACCCACTACTTTGATCACACCACCTATTTTAGAGGATTATATTGATAATTTGACTTTGCCATGTGATCAAACAACTGAAATACCAACAATTTTGAGAGCACCCATTGAATTAACTGTTGATGCAAAAGAACCAATGTTTAATCATTTTGATATGACCTCTAATCTTGGTGATGATTCTGTGTCGAATGACTCATTGCATGTTTGCTTATCTAAGCATGTTGTAGCATGTAAATTTGATTCAAATAAGGTTTATTCACCAATGTTGGGATGGTTTAATGATGAACATTGTCAATCTTTTGAAATAAATAAGAGCTTCACTTATTTGTGCAAACTGAGTTGCAATATTTTCATGCCTTCTAGTTCTTGTGCTAATTTGTTAGCTTTAGATTTTATGAACTATGCAAGTTACTCATCTATTCATGTGTCATATATGCAAAAATCAAGGAAGTAAAATGGATGACGATACATATACAACATGTACACCTTGTCTCTTTGTTAGCCACATTTCGATTAAGCAACGCCGCCATTTGAGGACGGCTTTGTTTTTGTCAGATTTCTGACTACTTTTTGCTGTCAAACACAATCTGATTTCTCAGACTGCTTTCACGTCGATCCACTATGATACCCCGCCTATCAAGTGGTATCCTTGATAGAGGCGGGTGTCCCGATCTTTCGATGAAATGATAACTATCGATTTGGTGGAGACGATTTTGACGATCCGACTACAAACGCAGCACGACGCTATACTTTAGCAATCGCTAAACCAACTCCGAGAGGTTATTGACCACGCCGAGCACAATCAACCTGACCACGGAAGGTCTATTCCTGCAAGCAATCAAGAACAAGCAAGAATATGATAAAGCAATCTGAATATTGCTAATATATATGAAGTATTGATAATGGTGGGGATCCGTAAGCGGTCTTGGTCTGGTCGTTGGACACAAACGGCACACGGTTGCAATGGCTAACTTTAACTAAACAAATCCCAAGCAAAAGCTACTAGATGGATCTACTTATATAGGAGCAAGGTGACGGCCAAAGAGGTGGGAGAACGTCCCAAGGCAGCCTAAAACTAACCCTAGGTCGTACAAGGCCAATGGGCCCAAGTGGAGGTGACGAACACCTTTGGACTTGTAGTTTGACTCGGATTCTGGTGCAGCGTCAGATTGTTTCGTCCACAACTCAAAGCTCCGATTTGCTTTTTAAGGTGATTCCAATTGTGCTGGAAAGAGCATGAAATCTACTTTCCAACAAAAAAGAATCACCCAATTCGAGTCCGTATGAAAAAGTTGTTGACGTTTTGAGTCAGGTATGTCTGTGCAGTCCGAATCTGAATCCAGAACGTGAGAGACTTGACTCTATCTTCTCTTGGCCCAAAAGTGACGTGAGAAGACTTTTGAACAGCACCTAAACTTCTCCTTTTTCCTTATCTTCATATGTGGATTGTACAAATGTCCCACACACCTGCAATTAGACAAA
>JAHHZJ010004429.1:0-18124 GCA_021437245.1 Aegilops speltoides | reverse complement strand
GGGAAGGGGGGCGACGGGACGGGGCGGGCGGGAAGACGAAAGGGCGCGGGAACGGCGACGGAGACGAAACAGAGGAACTAACAGAGGGGAAAGAAATTTTCACACTCTAGCATATATAGAGGATTTTAGTACGTGAGCCACCAACCGGTACTAAAGGCCTGTTTTGGCCAGAGCGGCGGGAAGCGACCCCTTTAGTACCGGTGGGGCACAAACGGTATTAAGGCCCTTTAGTACCGGTTTGTGCCACGACCCGGATTAAAGGGGTGCGCAGCAGGTGCGGTGCGGAAGTTTAGTCCTCGCTAGTCGAGGGCTATCGTACTGGTTTATAAGCCTCATCCGTAGCTCTCGAGCTTCTCTCCAACCAGGCCTACTGGCCTACCTGTCCTCTTCGCCTAGGGGCCTATCGGGTTTATGGCTGCATCCTGCCCAACGAAAGGTTGTGTCGCTAGTCGATGCAGCCGCTTTGGCCCAAAGAGGGCGGCTTTTTTTCTTAATTTTTTTCGCTTTATTTATTTTTGTTTTATTTATTTTTGAGTTGTTTTTTGCTGTATTTAGAGTTTCTTTGTGAATATTTTTGCTTAAATTACAAACTTTCTGTTAGTGCCGTAGATTTCAAATTTGAATAGTTTAAATTTTGAATTATTTGAAATTTGTGTGAATCACTAGTTTGTGAATAACTTAACTTTGATTTTTTTTTTTCAGTGATTCTTTTTCTTATGTTTAATATTAGTGTTTTTATCATTATATTCAATTTAGTAATGCTTAGGTTATTTAAAAATGAAATGCCTTTGTAAGTTCAGTTTTCCGAAACTCGATACTTAAAGAGATTGTCCATTTTGTACACGGTGCATCCAGTTTTGCCGTAACCCTCTTACTTTCTTGCACATGCTATTTGTATGAAATTATGATACCATGCCAACTTTCAACCTTTTCGAGTTCATTTGAATAGCTTTTCAATTTCAGGGTCATTTAGCTGAAAAAATCATAAATGCATGAAAAGAATTTGTTTGCACATAAAATTTCTTCGCTTTCAAATGCCAAAACACATAACTACCCTAACTTTACAGACATTCCTCCCGGTGTGAAACACGTAAGAAAGTGATGATAGTGAAGCCGATCACATCCGCATCTTTGGTTGTGAAACTTTTTTCGCGGTGTCCTTTGCCCGAACCATGGAAAATCTTCATCATTTAACGGGATGCTCGGGTCAATATTCACCGTGAATGGAGCAATTTCATAAAACTTTTCATAATCTTCTGACTTGTCTTCTTGTCATCCACTCCCACGATGTTTTCTTCCCGAAAGAACTATGTGCTTTTGGCTCATCGACGATGCATTCCTTCCTTATCTTTTCTTTTTCTTGGCTTGGTAGACATGTCCTTCACATAGAAAACCTGTGCCACATCATTGGCTAGGACGAATGGTTCTCGATACGCAAGATTGTTGAGATCCACTGTTCATTCGCATCGGGGTCTTCCGTTACCCGCCGTCATATTCGACCCATTTGCACCAAACAAAGGGACCTTTAAACCACGCCGATAGTCAAGTTCCCATATGTCCTGTAATAACCATAATATGTTTCCTTTCCCGCCTTGGTTTCTGCATCAAAGCGACACCACTGTTTTGGTTGGTGCTCTTCTTATCTTGGGCGATCGGTAAAATGTATTACCATTTATTCATACCTTTGAAAGTCATTATATTCAAGATGGTATGGGACAGCAAGTACATGTCATCTTCAATAGAGGTGTCATGCATGGTACGTGTCGCAACCACTGGCTAAACTCCGGTTTGTTCACGGTAATCCACCATCGACCGCCCGGGTGTTTGGAGCGAGCAAATTCTTGTGTTCATCCATATACGGAGCTACCAAGGTGGAATTCTATAGAACTGTAGTGTGCTTCAGGAGAGAATGTCCGCCCATACATATTATTTGTTCCTCCTAGCGTGTTTTTCCATCCGTCCCTTATGCCGCGATTCAGAACACCAATTGGCTTAAGGTCGAATAAAGTCAATACAAAACTCAATGACCTCCTCATTTTGATGGCCCTTGGAGATGCTTCCTTCCGCCTAGCACGGTTATGAACATATTTCTTTAAGACTCCATGAACCTCTCAAAGGGGAACATATTGTGTAGAAATACAGACCCAAAACGTTAATCTCTTCCAAGATAGGTGAACTAGGACGCGGCCATGATGTTGAAGAAGGATGGTGGGAACACCAACTTGAACCGACAAGACATTGCACCAAATCATTCAGAACCTTGGTATGATTTCTGGATCGATTACTTTCGAGAGATTGCATTGAGAAATGCACATAGCTTCACAATGGCTAATCGAACGCTTTCCGTAGAAGCCCCTCAATGCAACCGAAGCGCTGCGCCATAATCACGTGGTAGTCATGAGACTTTAGGTTCCGAACTTTTTCTCTGCCATGTTTATTATTCCCTTTATATTCGATTTAAGCCGACGGTACCTTAATACTTAGCAGGCATTCAAAGAAGATTTCTTTCTTCTTTGGTAAGAGCGGTAGCTTGATGACCGATGTATGCCGCCTTCTCCGGCATACGCTGCTGGTCCTCCGCCTCGTGTATCTTTTGTCTTCCCATACACGCCCAAAGCCAAGCAGGGTCAGCAAAGATTCTTCGTCACGGCATCACGCCGATTGCGGAGCGGACCTCTAGGTCTTTCCAATATGGCATGTCCCAAAATATAGATTTCTTCTTCCACATGGGTGCGCTCGTCGCCCTTCGAACAAGTTGTCCGCCAGACCCTTTCCAAATATCACCTTCAAATCCTTGACCATATCATGTACATCGCACCAAGACGGTGGCGAGGCTTCGTCCGTGATCCGCCTCACCTTTGAAATGCTTGCCTTTCTTTCTTACGGATGCTCGCCGAAGAAATCGACGAGTCCCGTTACACATTCTTCTTACAACTATTCAAATGTATACTATAGGTATCCCTTGTTTGTCTGTCTCGAAAGGTTACCGAGAGCAGGCCAATCATTGATGGTCACGTAACAGCAACGCCTTTAGGTCAAATTCTTCCCCATGTGCTCATCCCACGACGCACACTGCTCCATTCCACACTTGTAAGAGTTCTTCAACTAATGGCCTTAGGTACACATCAATGTCGTGCTGGTTGCTTAGGGCCTTGATGAGCACTGCATCATAATGAACTTCCGCTTCATGCACAACCAAGGAGGAAGGTTATACAAACATAGAGTCACGTGCCAGGTGTTTTGCTCGCTTCCCCAAAGGATTAATGCCATCCGCTTAGACCAAACCATACGCCTTTGCGCCATCTCAAACTCCTTCCCATACTTTCTTTCGATTTTTCTCCATCGCACCCTCGGGTACTCTCAACTTTCCGCCTTTCTTCTTCTTCGGCCATCGTGACGCCTTTGGCATGCTTTTGTTTTGGAACAACGTTTCAACCGTGGTATTATAGGAGAATACCACATCACCTTGGAATCTTCTTCCGGGCGCCGCCGACATCACCAGCTCATCGGCTGATCTTATAGCGCAATGCACCACATACGGCAAGCGTCAAATCTGATTTACCAGGTAGAGGATGCAATCATTAGGGCATGCATGTATCTTTGACCTCTAACCCTAGAGGGCGACAACCTTCTTGCTTCAGACGATTTTGGGCAATTCGTTTCCTTTGAAGCATATCCTTTATCATTACCAAAACTTTCCAAATCCCTTGTCGATACACCATTCTCTGCCTTCCATTGCAGCAATTCCAAGTGGTGCCCAGCTTTTTCTTGTCACCTACGCAATTGGTACAACAATTTTTGTGATCCTCTAACATGCCTCAACTTCTTCTTCTCCAAATCACTTTGCTAGCTTTTGCATCGGCAATGGCCCGACCTAGATCATCAACGGCCTCATCCGATGCCTCTTCTTCATTCTTCCCGCATTGCCGCCAGCTTCTTCCCGAACGCTCAGCTTCTTCCCCATTGTTGTATCATCATATTCAGGGAACCCATGGCCGGATAGTCGCCCTCTTCTTCTTCATTGTCTTCCATCATAACCCCTTTTCTCCGTGCTTGGTCCAAACATTATAGTGGGGCATGAAACCGACTCAAACAGTGGACGGAATGGTTCTTGACGAGAGTAATTTGACCATTCTACAGCCAGACATGGACAAGGTATAAAACCATCCGCCCGCTTGTTTGCTTCACCAAGCAGTAAAAGTATGCACCCTCAACGAACGGGAGAGCATCGGTCATCGACATCCATTGCGCTCATCTTCATTACACAACACCGAATAGACCAAATTAATACAAGTTCATACATAAAGTTCATACAACACTTAAATGCAACAAACAAATAACTCTCTAGCTAAAGCATTTAAATGCAATAATAAATGCGATCAAGATCGCAACTAAGGTAACAATTGATCCAACAGCATAATGATACCAAGCCTCACTATCGATGGCATATTTTCTAATCTTTCTAATCTTCAAGCGCATTTTCTCCATCTTGATCTTGTGATCATCGATGACATCGGCAACATGCAACTCCAATTCCATCTTTCCCCTCAATTCTTTTCAATTTTTCTTTCAAGTACTCGCTTTCTTTCAACTAAATTTAACCTCTCGACAATAGGGTCGGTTGAATTTCCGGTTCACATACCTCCTAGATAAAAATATCTATGTCAACTTGATGGGCATAATTTGTCATAAACACTAAATGCAACAAATAGTTTTAAAAGAGAATATACCACATCCGAATCATAACAAGGACGAGGGCCGACGGGACGGATATCAAAACCATGGCACTATGTATAACAAACAACGACGGGTAAGATAATTATTACACGATTAACTATATATCCAAATCACACAAACATCAATTTTTATATAAAATTTCATGAACAAGAGGCTCACCACAAGGTGGTGCCGCGACGGGCGGTAAGGGCGATCGATGGTGGTTACGACGGAGATTTAGAAGGCACTAAGTAAAACCACACCTACATATGCAAACTAAGTGTTATTTTTGACCTCAAATTGCATATAAATCAAATACTAGCACATATATATATTTCCTCCCAAATTACTAAACTCACAAATTAATAACTATATAAAGCATTGCAAGAGCTAATCTAGCAATGAGAGATGAAAGGACAAAGTTGCTAACCTTTGTGATCACTTGAATGGATGGGGCCTTCAAATCTTGACAAATTTTGGGCAAAATGTGATGAGCTCGAGGGGAGAAGAGGAAGAATAGAGAGGAGAGGAGAGGGAAAGGGGAAGAACAGAGCGAGCTAGACGAAGGGTTTATATGCAGAGGATTCAAAGACCGGTTCTGGCACGAACCGGTACTAAAGGTGCCGGAGGGGCCCAGATCGACAACATCCTGCCACCACTTATTAGTACCGGTTCGTGGCACTAACCGTGCTAAAGGTTAGCCATTAACCGTACTAATGAGAGCGCCTCAGCTAGCCTGGAACCGCACTATGTATACATTTGTGCCGCTCTAATACAAACCGCACTAATGTGCTTCACGCTTGACCTTTTTCTACTAGTGGAGGTCAAGTTCTCTTTAATTTCATACAAAGTATTCATTCCCCAGATTTCCAGAGGTTTTCATGTACAGTATGGAATCTTCGTGATCATTGTTGTTAGAGATTTTCATCTTGACGCAGAGGCTTCCCGCATCAGATTTGTGTTCTTCCACCTCCATGAAATCGAAGTGCATCGTCGTGCAGTAATCTTTGTCGACGCCATAACCGCCACCATCCCTGAACATTAGCTGCATGATGTTGCCGCTTAGACACATTGAGCGGGGCACGATTGGTTTGTTTTTTTGTTCGCCGAAGCTGGTCAATTTTTTTTCGCAGCTGTCGTTTCTTTGGCTCTTGATGTCCGACAAGATTTCCCACCGCCTCCGCTTGGAGATATGTCTGCTCGAATGCGCCAGTTGGTTCTCGGTGGATACTGCCGGCTTTCTCAAGGCATCAAGAGTGCGCTTACTTTCACCGGATCTACCTCCGGAGGTGGATGTCTTTGCTTTCACCCCTTCAAAGAACTCCTTCACGGGTTTGCACGATCAGATTGTTTTCCTCCTCGTCCTCTCGTGACGGTAACTTCTCTAGAGGCTTTAGAGGGACCATATCTGATTGCTCTCTCCTCAGGTTGCTAGACGCCGGAGCGCACGGAGCGGCCGAGGCGTTTTCTTTCTTCGGCTTGCTTATGAGGCGGAGGAGAAGGACTACGACGCTACCGGAGCAGCCGGGCGGCGGCGATCTCTTCCGCTCTTGCCGGGCGTAGGCGGAGAAGGAGGAGGCTGCTGCTCGGGAGCGCCAAGACAAGCGGAGAAGGAGGCGGAGGGCCGCCACGCTGCTCCGACGCCACTCACGGAGGAGGAGGCGGTGGAGGAGGCGGAGTGCCCCGATCACGAGGAGGAGGAGGAGGAGGCGCCCAGCTGAAGGTTGACGAGCTTCTTCCGCCATAGGCATGGAGTCTTCGAAAGCGTAACCAAGGTCGTGGGTTGATGCTATATGCCAACGGGTGGCTTATCATGGTGGGGGCGAGTAGAACATCGCCGTGCTCGAAACGGATGAGGCGAAGACATGCACGCCGGGCGATCTTACCCAGCTTCGGGCTCTCCGAGGAGATAACCCCATCGCTGCTCAAGGGTCTCCGCATGGTCACTATGGGGAGATAGTACAATGGTGCTCCTCGAGCTGTGGAGGTAGGAAGGAGCATGGCTAGCTCTTTTCTCGCGCTTATGTGTCTAAAACCTATCGTATAACCTTTGCATGGGTGCCCCGGGGTTTATAGGCTCATTCGGCATAATGGTAATCCGACCGGGCGGGCCCCCTGCCGTCAGCCCCTCTTGTAGCCGCCCTTCCGCGGCTGGGCCTGGCTGACGGCGGGTCCTGCGGATGTGCGTAACATCGCGCAGCGCTTGATGACGCAGCTTGGTCGGGGGTCGTGGAAACAAAGGCGCTGTTCGTCAGCGATCACCGCCGCCACTCCCCGCCCAACTGGTTTATGGCTTGTGGGGCCTCGCCGAGGCGGCCGACTCTGGGAGGCCGACTCAGGGCCGCCTTCGACTCTCCGCCGCTTCTTATCTCACTCGACGGGGCCCAGCGATCCTCGGGCAGCATCAGCTGCTGGCACAAAGGCTCGTGGTATCGTGGCTGAGGTCGGGAGGCGTGGCAAAGACTGCCACCGACCGGAGATCTCCCGTGACGGGTCAGCCATGCCCCTTCCCATGGGTCCGAGGGGACAGCCACGACGGGCTGTACCTCAGACGTCGTGATAGTCAGCCGACTCTCACGCTCCCCTTGAGAGGTCGCAGCCTGAGTCGGCTTGCTCCAGAGTCGCCAACCGAGGGCTCCGCTCGGGTCGCCACCGACTCGCCTTCAAGGTCGCCACTGATCGCCTTCAAGGTCGCCCGCCGACTCGCCTTCAAGGTCGCCACTGGGACTTCTACCAGGGGCACGGCCTGCCCCGATGTCTTGAAGATCTTGGGTCCTCGTCACCACCCATGGCCCATTATTCGACAGAGTCTCGGCCGGCGGCCCGGCGGGCGCCGCAGGCTTCGCAGTTTAGCCTCGCGGTGCCGACTGAGATTCGCTGTGCCGTTGCCGCCGCTGAGTCGGCCTGCTCACAGGCCGCCGCGAAGTCGGGCGGAAAACGGCGGCGACGGCTTACGCTCGCTATTTATGAGACGGTTCATCAGCGGACGCCACGGGGGCGAGGCCTGCCAGCCCACGCGGCGGACGGACGGGCCGCCAGTGGGCCTGCCACTCACCGCCTCGGGCTCCCGAGAGGATCCGCCGCGCCGAGAGGGCGAGCATCCCACGTGGTTACCGCGGGCAAGAATCTCGGGCCGATCACGCCGGGTCGGGCGAGCATCCCCACGCCGCCTCGCTCTCAGCCCATGAGGCTATAAATAAGCGGCGCAAAGCACGCACTCCCTCCCCCCGCTTTTGCCCTTCTTCTTCCTTCTTCGCCTGCCGCTTTCTTCTTCTCGACGATGAGTTCTTCTCCGCCGCGCTTCGCCAAGGCCCGGGCAGAGGGACGGCTCAGACGTGATGCGGAGGACATCGAGTTCTTCGACCCACCGCCTCCCGAGCGATTTGGTGCAAGCCTCGCCTGCGCCGGGCGGAGAAATCTGCCCGCCGGCGGCGGGCGAAGCGGTCATCTTCCGCCGCACTCATGCGCTGGATGGGGCCCGCGAAGGGTTCTCCGCTGCTCGAGCTGTACAACTTGCAGCCACACCACCTCACCCCCAACGTGGTGGTGCTTTTCTCCGCCGCCACCCCAGCGAGGGCTGATCGGGCGTTTCTCCCACCTCGAGCTGTGGGAGAGTTCTTCTTCGGTCAGACGCAGTTGCCGCACGCCGCTAATGCGGCACGCTCATCGCCACGGCGCACGACGGCCGACAACCCTTTCCGCTTGCCCCTGCCGGTGAAGTCGGTGAAGATGTGGCGTAAGACGCATTTCTACGCGGAAGAACGCCGCCACCGACGGCGATCGGGTCAACTCGCCGCCTTTGACTCGAGCCGCCGACCGGCCGCCGCTTAGCTGGTCCCACCGCCAAGTCACTTTCGCTTCTCCGCAATGGCGCTGCGCGCCCGAAGTCATGACGCAGCCGGAGGGGCCTGCCGCCCGACCTCCTGGCCGCCTTTCGTGGCGCGCCGTTCTTTCCGCCCAAGGCCGCCTCACCATTCTGCCGATGAGCGCCGCACGATCCAGCCGCCAGCACCAAAGACATGTGCGACGAGAAGTGGCGAACATGGTGAACCTCATCGCCCATCGCAGTTCACCGACGAGTGGCAGTTCGCAAGGAGCCGTGATTACGCGACAACCCTCCGCCGGTAAGTTTTTCCGCTCAGACATCTCGCTTATCCGACTTCGAAGCTCGATCTTGTTGGTATTCTTGAGCAGAATCCTCACGGCGCCGCTGCCGGCGCCATGAGAGAACTGCTGTGAGTACGCCCTCGACCGCGAGGTCAGCCGACATCGACACCCGATTTGGGGCCGCGGGCGCTGAGGCCGACGAAGGCGGCGGAGAGGAGGAAGACGGCGGCTCAGACTGCCGGGCGACTTCGGCGATCGCCCGAGGATGACATCGACGCGAAGTCATCCCGCCACTCAACCGAGAGCCGCCCTCCAACTCAAGCCGGGCGCAAAAGGCGCCACGCCTGGCCGAGGCGCCGGCGGCGGTCAAGAAGCCTAGGGGACCGCGACTAAGCGGGAGGAGGCGGCCAAGGCCAACCGCTGAAGGAAGTGAAGAGGCCGCCACTTGTTTCTTCAGAAGTCCTTTACTCTTCGCTTCTTTCTGATTTTGCTTGAATCTTTCTCGACTTTCCCCCTTCTTCTCCACTTCTCTCCCTTGAGAGAGTCGCGGCGCCTCCGAGCATGGGGACGGGGCGACGCTCCAACACGCTGGCGGTTGATCCCGCCAGCCACCTGAGAGGCGATGATGCTGAACGCGCAGGAGAAGCGCTGAGGAGGAGGCCGAGCGCCTAGAGAAGGCGCAGCCGATAAGGCAGCCGCTAACGCCCAGCGGCATTCGGACGAGGGCTGCGCGCCGCTGCAAAACGGGATGCCGAGGCGGCTGCTGCGCCGCGGGCGATGTTTCGCTCCCTCGCGTTGCCGGCGCTGCCGCTTCGACCACGGGCATTCGGAGGTCGGCACCGCCAACCTCTCGCAGAGGAAGGTGGCGGCGCTTCGCCGACACTCAGCCGCCCGCCCTGCCTCCGAGGTCCGCACGGCAAGCAGCCGCGACTCCGCAGGATCCGCCGACTCGCGACGACGCCGACGCAGCAGCTGCTTTCCAGTCGCCAGGCCGACGGCTGCTCGAAGTCGAGAGGACGAAGCCGCGCCGAAGCTCGGGAGACGGACGCCGCCAAGATGGCGAACTCGACGCCGAGGCTCTCAAGGCCGCGCCACCGCCGGGTGCGCGAAGGCGCACTGCCTCGCTAACCAGCGCTTCGACGTTTCATCAAGTTGCGCAAAGAAGGCGGCTCTCCAACTCTACACCAGTGACGATTCGCCATGCGGCCTCCGTCCGGCACACTTTGTTTTTCCTTTTTCGTTTCTTTGTCTTTTTTCGTAGGCGCAAGCACTCCACGGGTGTAGTCCTCGAGTTCGAGTCCGGCCTGAGTAGGCGGCTCGACCCTTCTAGCGAAGCTCAAGGCTGACTTTGCTTTGCCGGCCTTGCAGTGAGTATCACAACCTCCGCCTATCGCCTTCAACCGCAACGCTGAGGAGCCGAGGAAGCGGATCACCGATCGGCGGAGAGTCGAGGTGAGCGGATTTCCTTCTTCTGGGCGCACAAGCACTAGCTGGTTGTAGTCCTCGAGATTCGGGCCGATCGCGAGCCGGGCCGGATCTCCCGCGATTTCTTCCTTTCTCCATGGCGCATAGCGCTCGGTCTGAGTCCCTCGAGATTCGGCCGATCACGAAAGCGCCGGGCCGGATCTCCAACGACCTTCTTTGTCGACGATGCTTTATCTTTCTTGGGCTTCAGACGCCAATGCCGCTTCTTCAAGGGCAGCTGGACAGGCCAACGCTACCGCCGCGCTAAGGAGGAGGAGGCGATAAGCTCGCCCAAGAGCGCGACCTTATGGCGACGCAGCTGGCCGAGAAGAAGGACTCGCTTCGGAAGGCCTGGGGACGCCAAGTCGCGGAAGATGGCCTCCTAGCCGAAGTTCGCGATGGAGCGGCCGCCGACCTGAACGTGAGGCGATGCGTCGACTCGGCTATCACGCGTTTCGAGGACATCGCCGACGGTAACTCCTAGCTTCTTCTTTGGTCTTTCGCTCTCGGTCGAATCGCTTCGTTTTTCGACCGCCTTTTTCCCGTTTTGGCAGACTTCTTCCTCGCCACCTGCAGCTCGCCCTCCGGCCATCGAGGGCGCAGGCGGGATCGCCGCCAACGCCTCAACCGCTGACGAGCGATCTTGAGCATCGGGCTCGCCGCTTCGCCACCGCTTGCCGCGCGCTTCAACGCCCGGGCGCTTGTTCATTACGCCGGGCCGGAGGTGCCAGCGACGACCGCCAATGGACGGCCGACCGCTGGAGGTCGCCACGGCCGCCAAGCTTGAAGGGGCTCTCGCCCGCGCCGAGCACGCCTGGCTCGAGTTCGCCAAGGGGTGGTACCTGTGGCTGGACTCGACCGCCTGCCGCTGTCCGGCCGGAGGCCCAGCCGAGTTGGGGGTCAGGAAGGCGCCTGCCAGAGGCTGGCGGCATCGCCGAGTACACGGACACCAGGTCTTTGTGCTCCGAAAGCGGTCCGCCGACGGCGCAGGAGGTTCCGCCGAGTGGTTCGGAATGCACCCCGGTACGAGGAGGACTTATCGGAGGTAATCGGCTCCAGCACCGAGGGGAGGCGAGTCTGAGGACGGAGGCGAGGAGGAGGAGGCACCTGAACACGGCAGCGGCCAGCCTCACCTCGATCAAGGCCTCCAGCAACAAGCCTCGAAGGACCAGTAAACCGCCGCTGGCGACCAGGCCGAGACCGCCAACCATCGCCTCGACGCCGACGCCGCCGCCTGCCCGGTTCGGAGGCCGCTTCTAGAGTGCATCAACTTTACTGCCTTTTGTACGATTAACCGTAAAATCTTCAAGAAGATTTATGCTCCACGGGCGCCTGCTTTTGCCGAGTCGTCTTCTGCGTGCTCGAGGCTTCGAAAGGCCGATCAAGTAGTAGGCGCTGCTCCTAGAACCTTGCCGATGATGAAGGGACTTTCCAAGGCGCCGATAATCTTAGGCTGGCCGTGTTCTCTCGAATCAGCCGAGCACAAGGTCGCCTCTTGAATGATCTTGGCTTGACCTGCGGTTGTAGTATCGCCGCAGCACTCGCCGGTAGACGCCGACCGGCCGAGTGCCAACAGTCGCCCTCTTCAGAGGTTGACGCCGCCTTGGCGTGCTTCTTCAGCCTCTTCGTGTACATAGAGACTCGCGAGAGTCGAATTGTATATCCGCTGATGACGGCTTCGCACCGTGAGACGAGGAAGAACGCGTGAAGCCGTTGATCTGCTCGGGTCGGCAGACCAGAGGACGGCAGCAGCTCTTCCACCCAACAGCCGGTCGAAGCGCGAAGTGGTTCGACCAATCGAGGCTTGATGCCGACAGATGAGGCTGCGGCTCGCTCCACCTGGCCGCTGATCATGGATGGGCAACGGACGCCAGGTCCGCGCCGATGCTTCGCCGCCGCAGAACGAGCCAAGGCGCTTTGCGAAATTGGTGCCGTTGTTCGCTGATGATGCTATGCGGTATGCCGCATCGCACCGTGATGTCGGCAATGAAGGTCATCGCCAGGCCCATTTAATTTCTTGATGGGCTTTGCTTCTACCCACTTGGTGAACTTGTCCATCGCGACGAGTAATGAGTCAGCCGCCAGCCGCCTTGAAAGGTCCCACCATGTCCAAGCCCCAAACTGCAAAGGGCCAAAGCGATGGGGATTGTCTTCAAGGAAGCCGGATGAAGGGGCTTGGAACGAACACCGCACCCTTGCACTTTGACTAATTTTTAGCTTCTTCCGCAGCGGCCAAAAAGAAACCGTGGCCGAAGGTTTCACGAAGCCTTTGAGGTCAGATGGTGACCACACTCGCTCGATGGACGCCCTGAGGATCGCTTGCCTTGTTTCGATTCTACGCAGCTAGCCAGGACACCAAAGGACGCCAGGCCCGACTAATTCTCTGTGACTATGGTGTAGGCTGCTCAAGGCGTTGTACTTCGAGCCAGAGTCTCATCTCGCAGCAACCCTTGTTGACTAGGAACTTGAGGATGGGCATGTGCCCATGAAGGTGCTCGCTATCTTCGATCGCCACCACACGATTTGGACAAGGGTGGGCAGGAGGCGGCGGTTGGACTCGCCTTGCCATGAATTGAGGGAATCTTCGCCGATCATGGCGCAGTTCCCGGCCGACCGGGCGAGTCCCGGCCGATCGGCGAGCCCCTGTCCGACCGGGCGAATCCCTGCCGATCGGCGAGCCCCGGCCGACCGGGCGAGTCCCCGGCCGACCGGGCTTTTGAGGTCGCTTGTCGGGTCTTGAGTCGGATCCGACTATCTCCGGGAAGCCGCACGAAAATGGAGTCGGATTTCGTGAGGGCTTGATAGACGGCTTGAGGAGGCGCTGGGGCGACGCCGGCGTAGTTTCAAGCAGTGGAGCCACTCGCGCCAATGCATCTCGCTGATCGCTGTCGCTTTTGCGTACGGAGGAATTCGCACCTTCAAAATATCCGGCCGAAGTTGTTGCACCAAGAATCGGTAGCTTGCTATGTTTAGGCCTTCGCGCCCTGGGCCACGGATGATCACGAATCACCAAATCGAGTCGCCATAGCACAGATCCGGCGAATGCCGAAGTTCTTGGCAAGCCGGAGCCTGGATGAGCGCATATTCGGCGACGCTGTTGGAGGCGGCGCGGGATTTGCAGCACGATCTGAGCTTGTCGCCTTGGGGAGGTGAGGACGACGCCGGCCCGAGGCCGGAGCGCATCTTGGAGCCGCCGGCGTAGTCGCCAATGAGTAGAGTCGGGCGCAAAGCGGCAGTATCGAGTCTCGCCCACGGATGAGGAAGTCGCCCAGCACCATGTAATTTGATGGTAAGTGCGGGGTTGGTAGTAGATCGTAGGGAGCTAGATCGATAGCCCACTTGTCCACTCGGCTCAAGCATCTCGATTTCCAATGATCTCGGCGAGCGGGGCGTGCAAACCACAAGCGATTGGATGTTCTTGGAAGTAGGGCTTTCAGCTTTCTGGGCGCAAAATGCACGCCTGAGCACATCTTCTCGTAGTGAGGGTAGTTCTCGGAGGTCGAGCAAAGATTCGCCTGTAGTAATATATGGTCTCGACCGGGCGCCTTTGCCTTCCTCCTGGCGCCGACTACGATAACTGCGGTTTACTACCCGCTGGTGGCGATGTACAAGAGCATGGGCTCTTTGGGAGTCTGAGCCGCCTAACACAGGGGAGTCGCCAAGAGATTCTTCAGCTTGGAGAAATGCCTCATCCGCCTTTGTGGTTCCACTCAAAAAGTGGTCTTCTTCA
Organism: Aegilops speltoides; assembly: GCA_021437245.1. NCBI lineage: Eukaryota > Viridiplantae > Streptophyta > Magnoliopsida > Poales > Poaceae > Aegilops > Aegilops speltoides. The sequence continues at coordinate 4,107 of JAHHZJ010004429.1, read as the reverse complement.
TCGCTGATACAATGGCAGAGCTTTTTCGCCCAACCGAATCGATGAATCGGCTTATTGAAGCCAAACAGCCGTGAACTCGCGACATCCAACAATGGGCTGGGTACCTCCATCCTCTATGGCCTTGATCTTCACTGTGGTTGAGACCTTATCTCCGCTCTGGAGACCGAAACCAAGGAGCTGGCCGGCCGACTCAACACGATTTCTCTGGATTGAGCTTGATCTCGAATCGCGCAGATTCTCAAAGGTCTTTTTAAGATCCTCTAGCAGCGCCCCACGCTCCGCCTTTTTCACCACCACATCATCCACATAAACATGGGCATTCCTCGCCGAGTTGCTTGAGGAGGCATTTCATGCATGCACGCTGAAAGGTGGCGCCGCATTCCTCGCCGAACGCCATCGCCGTGCAGCGTATGGCCCCAACGGCGTGATGAATGCGCCTTCAGCCCGTCTGGCCGGATTCAGCTTTGATCCGTGATATCCCGAGTATGCATCCAAGAAGCCAACACCAGATCCGCTGCAGGAGTCTATCACCCGATCAATCCTGGCGAGCAAACGGGTCCTTCGGCAGGCTTTGTTGAGGCTGGTGTAGTCGATGCACATCCGCCACCGCTTGTTCTTCTTCAATACAAAGACCGGTTGGCCAACCATTCCGAAAACACCTCCATGATGAATCCGGGCTGCCAGAGCCGGGCTATCTCTTCCCACGACTCTTCTTCTTCTCTTTCCGACAGCGGCGCAAGGGCTGCCCGACCGCTTCACATCCGCCCGACATGTAGCTTGTGCTCGGCGAATTGGCTTGTACACTCCGCATGTCCTTGGGGACCACCACAAGATGTCCCGATTCTCACGGAGGAAATCGACGAAGCTCGCATTTCCTATTTGCCGCCGAGGCCAAAGGCCTATGACAGCGCATCTCTGGTGCTCCGGGTCCAAGGGTATTCTTGGTTTTTAGTCAGGCTTGAATGATCCTTCCGCCTCCCGATTCTTTGGGGTCAGCGACACCTCCACCTGCTTCCAGCCATCGCCACGATAATGCATCGAGGAGCCGCCGCCGCCATCACCAGAGACTCGCCAGCCGACCGTTTCGTCAGCGCAAGCAAGGATTTACTTGTAGTCGCCGGCACCGTCGTGATCCCTTGAGGCTCGGGCAGATTCATCTTGAGGTATGCGAGCGGGAACCGCTTATGACGGCTGCCAGCAGGCCGATTTAGCAGCGCTGCGGTATGCAAGTTTCAAATCCACCACTTTAACTAGATCGCCTCGGGCGGAAGTGATCTTTTGTCTCCTCAAGAGGACGCTCATCGTGATCTTGCCAATCGGCGTAATGTGGAGAGGTTTCATAATCCCGCGGAACACGCGTGCGGCTTCCGCAGCCCGCTTCCGCTCATTTCGAAGCTTCTCCATGGTATCCTTGCACATGATGTTTGCGTGCTGCCTCCGCCTCATCGTGACCCACGAGAAACGGGCGGCTCCGCTTGTCAGCGGCCAAGGTTGCTCGCGAGAACTACATGTAAGAGTTCTGACTCGCATCACCTTCGGTGATCTCACCCACTCACCGATAGGCTTTCTGACCAATGCATGAACTCAGGGGCTTCGCTGCCACCGCTGACTTCTTGTTGCGATATGCGCCACTACCAAGATCATCTGCCAGACTGTGAACACGATGTAAGCTCCGCGGTTTTCCGGGAACTCGTTGGACCGCGCCGATCGGGCCGAAATACGGCATGGAGGCGGCGAGCAAGGCGCCCTATAGGCGGCGGAGGGGCGAGGCCGCTTCCTTGGCGATCCCGACGAGCCGCGCACTTTCGGTGGTGTGGTTCGACGGCCACGCTGAAACTTGTAAGGACCATCCAGTTCCGCTTCATAGGAGAAAGCCGCAACCAATTAGACTTGCCGCCTTCGCCACTTGGCCGGAGGCTGCTCCTTCCGATCTTCCACGCGACCGCCGACCTGGAAGTTGGGGGGGCCTGGCGCTTGTTGTCGCTTCGTTGCTGCCGTCCGGGCCGCTCCACCGGGCGCTCGGTGCCTGGGAGTCACTTTGCCAGCCGCTGACTTGGATCTCCGCCTTCATAGAGGAGTCGGCCATGGTGCATTTGTCAGCCTATGACTCAGCGCCGTCGAGGGTTTCGGCCTGCCGCAGAGGAGCTTGTGCTTGAGGAGGGTGCCTTCGCACCCGGCCGTGAAGTACTCAATGGCCTGACTCTGCACGCCCGCAGGAGTTTTGAGATCCCCACAAGGGAGATAATCGCGCCAATTCTCGGGCCTTGCACGACAAGGAGAGCTGGCGCGTTTGGGAGGTCGCTTGTAGGCCGGGTGAAGTTGGCGAATGAAGGCTTCGTGAAGTCTAACCCAGCTGTTGATGCTGCAGGGCTTTAGGGTTGTTCAGCCATGTCCGCCGTGCCTCGAGCATGAGGGGAACATACTTGACGGCGATCCGCTTGTCGCTGCCATGGCGCCGACGGCCGTGGAGTAGTCTATCAGCCAATCTTCCACTCACGGAGCCGTGTACGGGCGATCTCGAGGGAGCGTGAACCTTTGGGGAAGGGCTCGCTCGGCGCGGGGTCTCAAACAAGGCGGACCCAGCTCTTCTTCTTCTAACGCCAGGATCTGTGGAGTCGGTCGATCCGTGGCGGCATCGTTTTCTCCGACTCTCCGGCGACTAAGGCGATCTCCGAGAGTCGGATGCTCAACAGCGGCGGGAGACTCGCCGTTTTCTAGGGCGGGGTGGCAGTAATCATCTCGCCGCCCATCGCTTAGGGCGGCCATCTTGGTCGCGCCGATGGAGATGCGAGTCCGGCCAGGCTCGCAGTCGGCCTTCTTCTCCTCCGCGGATCCGCCACGCCCGGAGGTCGCGCTTTGATCTCGGCGAGGGTAAGTCGCCATTCTTCGTTGCTGTCGCGCCAGCCGGCCGTATGGCAAAGAACCGCCGAGGAGCTGCTGGACTCGCCCGCTATCACACGGCGCCTTTCACCGCCGAGGTTCTCACTGGTCGCTGCTTAGCGGCGCGGATGTTCTCCAGTGGTGGCGACACGGGCGCTTCACCTCAACAGATCGGGCGATGGCTGCGCCAGCTCGACCACGCCGAGACGGTTTGCCACGGAGCCGGCGAAGCGCTTCAGCAGCGGGTCCATCTCGCTCGATACGCTTCGGACAAGCGCCTCATGCTGGCTAATCTTCTGGCGCCTTCAATGAGCTGAAGGCGGCGTTTTCCAGATCTTCGGCCCTGCCCTTCCGGGAGGGGCGCGACAGGTCCCGCAGGGCCGCAGTAACGGTCTCGGCGTTACCGGAGTGCTCGCCGTGGTCGGCGACGAGCACTTCCGTGACGGCACTTCCATCGCTTCTCCTCATACGGAAGCGTTCGTCAGAAACCACCACGCGGTGGGGAAGGTATCAAGCGACACGGCGCCGAGTCGACCAAGCATCGGGTCGGAGGAGCTTCACGGACTCCAAGTCTCACGCGGCTCGCCGGCGACTTGAAGTTGGTCGAGGAGGCCCGCGAGAAGGTTCTCTGATGGCCACCACGCGCCATGCTCGGCGCAGGCTCGCCGAGAGGCGCACCTCGCCGATGAGTTCGGCGAGGCCGCTGCCAGGGCGCTCGCCCAGCAGCTGCCGATGCAGACTCATCCGGCGAAGCCGATGCTGGGCGCCCAGGAGGAAGAGGGTTCCGCCCGCACAGATCTCCGACGACGGTGCACCAGTGCCCCACGGTGGGCGCCAAATGTCGGGGTTGATGCACATATGCCAACGGGTGGCTTATCATGGTGGGCGGCAGTAGAACATCGCCGTGCTCGAAACGGGATGAGGCGAAGACATGCACGCCGCTAATCTTACCAGCTGGCTCTCCGAGGAGATAACACCCCTTACTACTGCTCATGGGTCTCCGCATGGTCACTATGGGGAGATAGTACAATGGTGCTCCTCGAGCTGTGTGGAGGTAGGAAGGAGCAAGGCTAGCTCTTCTCGCTTATGTGTCTAAAACCTATCAGTACGAACCTTTGATGGGTGCCCGGGCGAGAGAGCCTCCGGGTACATGGTAATCCGACGGGCGTGGCCTCATGCCGCCTTTCTTCCGCCCTTCCCTGGGCCCCGGCGGGTCCTGACGTAACA
>JAHHZJ010004426.1:0-19811 GCA_021437245.1 Aegilops speltoides | reverse complement strand
CATGATATAAGGAAATAAATAATAACTTTATTATTGCCTCTAGGCTTTTCCCATTCTCCCACTTGCACTAGAGTCAATAATCTAGATCACATCACCATGTGATTAACATCGATAGTTCAATCATCATGTGATTAACACTATAGTTCAATTGCCATGTGACCAACACCCAAAGGGTTTACTAGATTCAGAATCTAGTTCACATTGCTATGTGATTAACACCCAAAGAGTACTAAGGTGTTCATGGCTTTGGAGAGAATCTTAGTCAACGGGTCTTTCACATTCGATCCGTTATGTATTTTGCAATTTTCACGCTCAATGCTCGCATTTAAGTCTCTTAGCTAATTGCTCCCCACTTTCAATATGTATCTAGATCGAGACTTAGAGTCATCCAGATCGTGTCAAAACTTGCATCGACGTAACCCTTTACGATGAACCCTTTGTCACTTCCATAATCGAAAACATATCCTTATTCCACTAAGGATAATTTTGACCGGTCCAAAGGATCTACCCAATCCTATTGTACCCCCTCCAAACCTAGGGTATACAATGATCCGCAAAGATGGCATACTTTATAGAACCTATGGCCAAGGCATAGGAATGACTTTTTCTCTTTCATCTTCGTCGGGTCGGGTTTTGAGTCTTAATTTCACACCTTTAAACGAAAAAACTTTTCTTTTGATCGCTCCATTTTGAACTACTTCAAAATCTTGTCAAGGTATGTACTATTAAAAACTTATCGGCCCTTGATCTATCTCTATAGATCTTGATGCTCAATATGTAAGAGCTTCACCGAGGTCTTTCTTTGAAAACCCTTTCAAACACTCCTTTTTTTGCGTATAATTTATATTATTTCCGATCTACAATATGTCATTCACATATACTTATCGAAATGTTGTAGTGCCCCACTCACTTTCTAGTAAATACAGCCACGCAAGTTAGAAAACTATATGCTTTGATCAACTTATCAAAGCGATATTCCAACTCCGGATGCTTGCACCATCCATAGATGGATTGAGCTTGCACATTTTGTTAGCAGCTTTAGGATTGAAAAACCTTCCGTTGCATCATATACAACTCTTTTTAATAAACCATTAAGAAATAAAGTTTGAATCCTTTTGCCGATTTCAAAAAATTGGCAATTTAACATGATTCGAAGACTTTAAGCATCGACAGAGGAGAAAATCTCATTGTATTCAACATCTTGAACTTTGTCAAAACTTTTTTCGAAAGTCCGGCTTTGTAGATAGTAACACTACTATCGGCCCCGCCTTCCTCTTGAAGATCCAATTTTTATGGCTTGCCGATCATCGGGCAACTCCACCAAAGTCCACCTTTGTTTCATACATGGATCTCATCTCGATTTCATGGCCTCAAGCCATTTTATAATCTGGGCTCACCATCGCTTTGTCATAGTTCGAGGTTCATCATGATCTAGTAACATGACTTCCGAAAGGATTCCCATCAAAAGGGACGATTTTAAGACCTATGAGGTTCTCAGAATAACTTGATCTAAGTTTCATGATCATCATCATTAACTTCCTACTAATTTGTGTCAAGAACCGATTGATGAACTACTTTCCAAAAGGAGCTGATCAATTTCATCAAGTTCTACTTTCTCCCACTCACTTCTTTTTCGAGAGGAACCCTTTCTAGAAAGGATCCATTTTAGCAAAATATCTTGCCTTCTTGGATAGAAGGTGTACCCCAATTTCCTTTGGGTATTCTATGAAGACGCATTTCCGATTTGGGTTCGAGGTTATCAGATGAAACTTTTCACAAAGCATCGAGCCCCAAACTTTAAGAAACGATAACTTGGGTTTTTGCTAAACCACAGTTCATATAGTGTCGCCTCAACGACTTAGATGGTGCCCTATTTAACGTGAATGCAGTTGTTCTAATGCATGATCCCAAAACGATATTCAATTTGAAACTATTTAAACCTCGTCACTTCACCCTTAATATTTGTTATTTGAACTCCTTTCGATTTAATCTTGCAACTAACCAGACCAAATACCGAGGGGTTCTATAAACACTAAAATTCAAAACTTTTCACAATCCTTGTTCACCTTGCCCCTTCTTTGCCAAATACTTGGGGCGTTCCGCTTCCACCTACCGTTTAAGGACTCCCTTGTTTAGGCCGCATTTGGGTTTCTTTCTTGAGGCAACTTGTTTGTATTTCTTGAAGTTCCCTTTCTTCCCTTTGCCTTTTCCTTGAAACTTGGTCTTGTTTGACCATCAACATTATTTCTTCTATTTTATTCACGACATCATCATCAAAAACTGAATCATTTTCATCATCCCTTCTACTATAGTTCTTGAAGTTTTTACTAACTTGGTGATGGTGATAGAAATTTCCCACAATCCTTTTATCTGAAGAAACTCCCATTGTTCAAGGTTTAGTACCCAAACTGAGCCATGCCATAATTGGGTTCTCTCCATCTTTTGCTAAGAACTTGTTGGGCTTATTTCTAACCGGTTTTGCTTGAAATATTAATTTCAACTCCCGAACATTTATATGGTATGAGTTCAAAACATTTAAGTGTTCTGTCCCATGGTGTAAACTATCAATGTTAATTGAAGCAAACGCTCAAAGCCCGTGATCCGTCGAATATCTTTCACGTGATTTTAAACATAATTCTTCCAAATGGGTAAATGATAGGATAATCCCATATTGCTCAACATTTTTAAAAATTTTCAGGAACTTAAAACAAACTATGAAAGCAACAACCGATATTATTCAAATAATTTGCTACTAGGACTAAGTTCTGATAAATTTAAGTTCAATTAATCATATTATTAAAATCCCATTAGAAGTTTCTTCATCTAATATTGATCCAAACAACAAACCATAAGTTCACAATATATTTTCAATTGGTTTCATATTTGATATATCACTAATGATTCAATACCTTTTCGGTTCCTTGTCGAGGCCATATCTCCATATGCTACAGTAATATCGCTTAGAAAAAATAACTTTTTTTAGGGTCCCCCTCCCCAAATATAAAGGAGTGGGAGAAACGCCTTCATGGCCCCTTAAGTCCTATCCCCCGGTTGATTTTTTCCAGCCAACGGCCTTCCAATAGAGGGAAACAAGGAAGGGAAAAAAGGAAAAATGTTCTCCCCTATCCAATCTGGCAGGCCTGGGGGCCCCTAGGAGCCCCCGGCCCTAAGGCCCAATCTTCTCCGGGAACTTAAATTCCCCTTAAAACCTCCTCGCCTTTTCCTGAAATAGTTGTCCAATAACATTTTAGTTCAATTTGAACTCCTTCCCATGTCCCCATCTCATCCCCACCAATCCTTTCATCAAACTCATAAACTCATAATATAACGATCGAAATTTTCCAAACTACTTCGGAAATTAACATGACCGGCATGGTCCTCAATAACCTCGGGACCATGCCCATATTGGTTCCTCATTTTACAGACTTTTGGGATCATAACAACTCGTTTTCCCTTTGTATTAATTTCCCCGAACATCTTTGGTCCAATATGTTCAACTCTTCCCAAGTCCCTTTTCTATTCCAACATTGCAACTAACTCATTAGTTTCAATGCCAAGGCTTGGTGGCTTCCGAAGGGCCCGGTCCTTCCCATTCCCAGGAAAATTAACTCAAATGCCAACCCAACAAGTACCTTTAACACCTCAGACATTTATAACACCCAATTGCCCGGAGCTTTGGTCACAAAATTTCCTCCTAAACGGGATTGCATAATCATATCTAGGAACATGAAAGTCATAAGGAACAATACAAATACTAAACATCCTAATAACGGAATGGGTCATGTGGATATTCAACTAATGTGATCCCTAATCAAATAACAACTTTGTCCTGGTTAGGCATAACCTCTTTGAAACAAGCTAGCAAGTAAATCTAGGAAAAGCAAAGTAAGGGTTTTAGGTTTATTAGAAAAGGGGCCCCCTTAATGGCGCCTCCTAACTTAAGGGAAGACCTTGCCACCGGCCCCGTTAAAATGAAGGGAAAGGAGGGAAAGGATATTTCTAATCCAATTTTTTTGAATTTTTCAAATTTTTGCAAATTTCAAATTTCCCAATTTTTTAACTCCCAAACCCCTACCCACTCTTTAACCTTCACCCTCATCATTCCAAATATCAACTTCCCTGGACACACCCATTCTCCTATCCAAAACAATTAACCCGGGTTCTATTCTCCCGTTCCAAGTTGATTGTTGTTTTCCGAAATAGTGAGATGTCAACCTATTAACCTTAGGAATTTATTACATGAAGTCAAATTTCACGCTTGAGTTTGAAATTGTTCTAAAATATTAGAAACTAATATTTTTTAATAATTAGTTAACCGGGCCGAACCAATTTAAAAGATTTACCAAAATAGTTTACCGTTACCAAAATTCAAAAAACTAAAATAATTATTTATTAACACTAATTTCTAGAATAATTATTTACCATAGTTTACCAGATTTAAAAAAAATAAAAAAACTAATTTTTTTTAATTTTTGCCTCCATCTTAAAGCCCCGTAACTTTTTTTCCTTTAGGCTTTGAGGATTTTGAAAACGTTTAACGGTTCCCCCGCTTAAATTGATGTAACTTAGATGTTTTTATATAAAAAACTTTTTCATCCGGTTATGCGTTATGGCCATTTTACAATTTTCCGAGAGATTTTAAATAAAGTTTAAATTCATATTTGTAAATATTCAAAACTAGACCACATATCACATGGAAACTTATTTTTTTATTTTTTTGACATTTTATCATTTTTTTTATTTTTTTAAACTGAAAAGGTACGGGGTAAGCTTTAAATAGGCCATACCCGGACTACTACTATGAATAGATTAGGAGCTGGTTTTAACCCACACTACTACTAAGTTGATAGCAAAGAGAGGGTTAGTAGTAGCAGGTTAAAACCCGCCCATCGCTATCAACTTAGTAGTAGAATTTAGAAACCCCGCTACTATTGGCATATCCCCATAGAGACCGCTAGTAGTAAGGGTTACAAACCCCCGCGCTATCAACTTAGTAGTAGGAGGTTTAAAAACTAAGTTAGTAGAAAGGGAGGGAGGTTTTAACCTCGCCGCCCTAAGATTCGGGTATAGCCTTTTCCCTAGTAGTGTAAAGGCATACTAGTGACACTGCTTGTCTATATATTCACACATGTATTATGTTTGTTAATACAATTCTAGCATGAATAATAAACATTTATCATGATATAAGGAAATAATAATAACTTTATTATTTCTAGGGCATATTTCCTTCACCTCCCACTTGCACTAGAGTCAATAATCTAGATCACATCACCATGTGATTCACATCGATAGTTCACATCATCATGTGATTAACACCATAGTTCACATCGCCATGTGACCAACATCCAAAGGGTTTACTAGATTCAGAATCTAGTTCACATCGCTATGTGATTAACACCCAAAGAGTACTTAGGTGTGATCATGTTTTTTGTGAGAGAATCTTAGTCAACGGGTCATTCACATTCAGATCCGTATGTATTTTGCAATTTTTATGTCACAATGCTCGCAGGAGCTACTTAGCTAATTGCTCCTTTTCAATATGTATCTAGATCGAGACTTAGAGTCATCCGATCGGTGTCAAAACTTGCATCGACGTAACCCTTTACTTTAACCTTTATCACTTCCATAATCGAGAAACATATCCTTATTCCACTAAGGATAATTTTGACCGCCCGTTGATCTACCCTAGATCACTATTGTACCCCTTGCCAAACTCAAAGGAGTTATACAATAGATCCGACAAAGATGGCATACTTTATAGAACCTATGGCCAAATGGAATGACTTTCATTCTTTCATCTTCCGTGGTCGGGTTTTGAGTCTTACTCAATTTCACACCTTGTAACAGAAGAACTTTTTTGACTGCTCCATTTTGAACTACTTCAAAATCTTGTCAAGGTATGTACTCATTGAAAAACTTATCGCCGTTGATCTATCTCTATAGATCTTAATGCTAAATATGTAAGCGCTTCACCGAGGTCTTTCTTTGAAAAACCCTTTAAACCCTTTATGCTTTTAATAATTCTACATTATTTCCATCTACAATATGTCATTCACATAACTTATTTAAATGTTGTAGTGCTCCCACTACTTTCTAGTAAATACGTTCACCGCAAGTTCAGAAAACTATATGCTTGATCAACTTATCAAAGCGATATTCCAACTCCAGATGCTTGCACCAAATAGATGCACATTTTGTTAACACCTTTAGGATAAAAACCTCTTGGTTGCATCACATACAACTTTTCTTTAATAACTCCATTAAGGAATGCAGTTTGTTTATCCATTTGCCGATTTCATAAAATGCGCAATTTAACATGATTCAAGACTTTAAGCATCGAACGAAAAAAATCTCATTGTATTCAACATCTTGAACTTTGTCAAAACCTTTTCGACAAGTCTAGCTTTGTAGATAGTAACACTACTATCGTCCCCCTTCCTTTAAAGATCCATTTATTTTCTATGGCTTGCCGATCATCGGGCAACTCCACCAAAGTCCACCTTTGTTCTCATACATGGATCTCATCTCGATTTCATGGCCTCAAGCCATTTTATGGAATCGGCTCATCATCGCCTCGAGTTCGAGGTTCATCATGGTCTAGTTACATGACTTCCGAAAGGATTACCGATTACTCGGGATCTCACTGTTTACCTACGATTTGGTAGTAACTTGATCTCGTTACATGATCATCATCATTAGCTTCCTCACTAATTGGTGTAGTAGTCACAGAAAGATTTTGTGATGAACTACTTTCCAACAAGGAGAAGGCAATTACCTCATCAAGTTCTACTTTCCTCCCACTCACTTCTTTGAGAAACTCCTTCTAGAAAGGATCCATTTATTAGCAATGAATGTTTTGCCTTCGGATCTGGATAGAAGGTGTACCCAACAATTTTTTGGGTATTCTATGAAGACGATTCGATTTGGGTTTGAGCTTATCGATGAAACTTTTTCACATAAGCATCGAGCCCCAAACTTTAAGAAACGAATACTTTGGTTTTTGCTAAACCACGTCATATTGTGTCGCCTCAACGGATTTAGATGGTGCCCTATTTAACGGAATGCATGCCTCTAATGATTCCCAAAACGATATTGGTAAATCGGTAAGAAACATCATAGATTGTACTATATCCAATAAAGTACTTAGACGTCGACACACCATTATGATGTGGTGTTGGTGGCATGAATTTGTGAAACTATTCCACATTGTTTTAATTGAAGACCAAACTCAGAATCAAATATTTGTCTCCACGATCGATCAGAAACCTTATTTTCTTGTCACGATGATTTTTCCACTTCACTCAAATTCTTTTGAACCTTTCAACTATTTCGACTTATGTTTCATCAAGTAGATATACCCATATCTCAAATCATCCGTGAAGGTCAAAATAACGATAAGGAGCCTTAACACCTTGATCGATACATCGGTATTATTTCCAATAAGTCCTTTGCCCACTGCTCCGAGAACGGAGTCTTAGTCATCTTGCCCATGAGGCATAGTTCGAGCATCAAGTGATTCCAAAATCCCATCAAGATGGAGTTTCTTCACCACCAATATACCAAACGAAGGCACAAATAAGTTGCACTATCATTATTAACTTTGCATCTTTTGGTTTCAATATTATGAATATGTGTATCACTATGATCGAGATCCAATGAACCATTTTCATTGGGTGTAACCATATAAGGTTTTATTCATGTAAATGTAACAACAATTTATTCTCTTACTTTAATGAATAACCGATTTCAATAAACACGATCAAATCATATTCATGCTCAACGAAACACCAAATAACATTTATTTAGGTTCAACACTAATCCCAAAGTATAGGAGGTGATGATGATCATATCAATCTTGAAACTACTTTCAACACACATTGTCACTTCACCCTTAACTAGTTTCTTTATTCGAACCCTGCTTGAAGTTACTACCTAGCAACCAACCAGTACCAAATAGAGGGGTTGCTATAAACACTAGTAAAGTACACATCAATGACATGTATATCAAATATACCTTTGTTTACTTTACATCCTTCTTATCCGCCAAATACTTGGGGTAGTTCTACTTTAAACCGTCCCTTTGCAGGAAAGCACTTAGTCTCTGCTTAGGTCCAACTTGGGCTTCTTCACTTGAGCAAAGAATTGCTTGCCGCTCTTCTTGAAGTTCCCTTCTACCCTTTGTCCTTTTTGAAACTAGTGGTCTTGTTAACCATCAACACTTGATGTTCTTTTCTTGATTTCTACCTTCATCGATTTCATCATCATGAAAAACTCGAATCATTTTCATCATCCCTTGCATACTATAGTTCATCATGAAGTTCTACTAACTTGGTGATGGTGACTAGAGAATTTCCAATCACTATCTTATCTCGAAGATTAACTCCCACTTGATTCAAGCGATTGTAGTACCTGATAACTGAGCACATGCTCACTAGTTGAGCATTCTCCCCATCTTTTAGCTATAGAACTTGTTGGAGACTTCATATCTCTCAACTTGGGTATTTGCTTGAAATATTAACTTCAATTCGAACATCTCATATGGTCCATGATGTTCAAAACATCTTTGAAGTCCCATTCTAAGCCATAAAGCATGGGCACAAAACTATCAAGTAGTCATCATATTGAGCTAGCCAAACATTCATAACGCCTTCATCCCCCCCAATGTCGCACCTAGCTGCATTAAGGACATAATTTTTCAGGAAAATGAGGATAAACCGATCACGGATCCAATCCGATCATTGCTACTAACATCTTTCAACACGTTTCTAGGAACATATCAAAATAAACATATGAAAGCAACAATGCAGCTATTGATCTACAACATAATTTGCAAAATACTACCAGACTAAGTTCATGATAAATTTAAGTTCAATTAATCATATTATTAAGAACTCCCACTTAGAGACATCTCTAGTCATCTAAGTGATCACGTGATCCAAATCAACTAAACCATAACCATCATCACGTGAGATGGAGTAGTTTTCAATGGTGAACATCACTATGTTGATCATATTACTATATGATTCACGCCCACCTTTCGGTCTCCATGTTCCGAGGCCAATTCGCATAAATTTAATAGTTTCGGGTAAAATGGCCACCGTAGAGGAAATACACCCGATTGGGTGTCGGGCACAAACTTTGGCAACGGTATACTGTGGAGAACACTTTTGATAATTAGTGAGAGATCATCTTAAAATGCTACCCAATCAAAGGATAAGATGTATAATAGATAAACATCATATGCAATCAAAATACGTGAATGATATGGCCATGATCATCTTGCGCCTTTTGATCTCCTCTCCAAAGCATCGCCATGATCTCCATCATCACCGCCATGACACCATGATTCCATCATCTTGGTCTATAACAATGTGTCGTCAATGGTCGCCTCGCCAAAAATTGCTCTTAACTATTGCTATCGTACGTAAAGTAAAGCAATTATTTGCTTGCATCTTATGCAATAAGAGACAACCAAAGGCTTTTACCGTCGATAACTTCAACAAAACATGATCATCTTATACAACAACTTATATCTCATGACGCCTGACCATATCACATCAAACATGCCCTGCAAAACAAGTTAGACGCCCCTACTTTGTTGTTGCAAGTTTTACGTTGCTGGGGCTGAGCAAGAACTGTTTACTATGCATCAAAACCACAATGATAGTTTGTCAAGTTGATGTTGTTTTAACCTTCCAAGGACCGGGAAAGCACACTGTTCAACTAAAGGAGAAACCGACACCCACTAGTCAAGGTGCAAAGCCGGGTAAAACCACCCAGAACGAGAATTCGGTCCGGCCGCCATCCAACAATACCGCTGAACCAAAGTATGACATGCGGTAAGAAGATAACTTATATCGCCCACAACTCACTTGTGTTCTACCGCATATAACATCAAACCATAAAAACCTAGGCTCGATACCACCTTGGGGAACGAGTATTTAAAAATTTCCTACGCACGCAAGATCATGGTGATGCATAGCAACGAGGGGAGAGGTTGTCACGCATGTGAGACCAAAGGAAGTATTGACGAACGTAGAGGAAGTTACTTCAGACGCCCTCCCGGTTCAACCGATCCAAGCACCGCATTCGCACCTTCAGTTTTGGCACACGCTCCCGATGACGCCCCTGCCCGATCCAGCCGGGAGGAGTTCCATCAGCACGACGGCGGGGACGATCTTGATGTTCAACCATCGCAGGCTTCCCAAGCACCACTACGATATGACCGAGGTGGAATATGGTGGAAGGGGCACCAATGGCAAGGAACGAACAAGATCAACGGTTCATGGGTGCCCTGCCCCGTGATATAAAGGAGGAGGAGGGGAGGGACGGCCCTCTATGGCCGCCTTGGGGAGTCCTACTCCCACCGGGGATTCCCTTTCCTAGTCCAACTAGGAAACCTTCCAAGTAGTAGGAGTAGGAGACAAGGAAGGAAGAGAGAAGGAAGGAAGGAGGGGGCGGCCCCCCCAGTCCACCCGACTAGGCCTGGGGCCGCCCTAGGAAGCCCCCTCTCTTTCCCGAAAGGCCCAATAAGGCCCAATACTTCTCCCGGCGAATTCCCGTAACTCTCCGACCAAAATACCCAATCACTGAACCTTCCAACTCCAATATAGTCGCCCAATATATCGATCTTTACGCCTCAATTTCGAGATTTCGCCATGTCCCCAACTCATCCGGGACTAACCCTTCGACATCAAAATCATAAACTCATAATATAACCGCATCAAACCTTTAGGACCCTTACGGCGAGAACAATAGACATGACCGAGACACGCTCCTCAATAACCAATAGCGACCTAGATGCCCATATTTTCCATATTCTACAAGATCTTTATCGGGAACCGATAACAACATACGCTGTTCCCTTTGTCATCGGATGTTACTTCGAGATTCATCGTTGATCCAATACAAAGTGCAACTAACCCGGTGGTTTTGGTAATTAATAACAACATATATATCATTGAACTAATCATTTCGAGAATATTTCAAAAGTTCAAAGGATATGGGTATGGCAATGACCGGATGTGGACCCCTCAAAATGCTAAGGAAAACATTGGCAAAAGCTCAAGACTCCATTTTTGGTTTAGTGATCCAAGATCACATTGAGTCCATAGGAAAGCCAATACTATTAAAAGGATGAGGTTATGATGATGATCTGGTTGCTCAAAGTGCTTAGTGATTTATTCTCAAACTATCAGCAATCTTTCATTCCAACATAAACCCATAAGTAATCTCGGTCCCACCGATTCCAAACTCACCACACCGAGATGAACCACCTCACCATATACCCAAACCCTAAGAATTTTGGATTTTCCGATTCCAAACTCGTCATACCAATTGGTGTTCAAGCTTCAGAACCTTCAGACTCAAATCGGTGTCACCGAGATGAGAAAGTCGGTCCCACCGAGATTGGCAAACCCTAGACTTTGGAAGAATCGGACTAACCGAGATTTATTTTGTCCCATGAAATCCCAACGCTCACAAGATTTGAACTTTCGGTCTCACCGAGTTGTCAACTTCGTCCGACCGAGATTGGTCAAATTTGTAACGTTGGATTTTTGTGGAGGCTATAAATACCCCACCTCCCCTTCATTCGTGGGAGAGCCATCATAAAGAACTACCACTCCTACCTTACATTTCGAGAAAAAACTACCTACCCTTGTGTTGAGATTTGTCCACTCCCACCATATGAAACTTGATTTCTAGCCTTCCCAAGTTGCTTTCCACTCAATCCTTTCTTCCACCACAGCCAAACGTGAGGAGAGTTGAGTGTTGGGGAGATTATCATTTGAAGCACAAGAGCAAGGAGTTCATCATCACCAACACCATCTTTACCTTTGGAGGGTGGTGCCTCCTAGATTGGTTAGGTGTCGCTTGGGAGCCCCCAAGATGTGGAGTTGAACCAAGGAGTTTGTAAGGGCAAGGAGATCCCTTACTGTGAAGATCTACCCCAGTAAGGCTAGTCCTGTGGGCGGTGATGGCATAGACAAGGTTGCTTCTTCGGACCCTTCGGGGTGGAGCCTCCATGGACCTCGCAGGCACTCTTGGGGTTGAAGTCTCCATCAACGGATTGAATAGCACCCATCGGAACCACGAGAAAATCTCCGGGTTCCAAATTTGCTTGCTCTTCTCCACCTCTTATTTACTATATGTAATTTACTTTCCGCTGCCATAACTCTAGAATTGCATGTGTAGGGTGATACTTGACTTAGTCATCATTGTGAACTTGCTAAAACCTACTCTAATCAAAAGGCTAAACTTTTGTTGTCAAGTAGTCTAATCACCCCCCCTAGACATACTTCCGATCCTACAAGTGGTATCGAGCTTTGGTCTCCATTGATTGGTTTCATTGCATTGACCCATAAGCTTGGTTTCACAACCTAGGAGAGTATGGGCCTAGTGAGGGTAATTTCAGAGGTCCTTACTTTGATGGTTCAAATTTTGCTAGTTGGAAGCACAAAATGAAAATGCATATTCTGAATAACCCCAGTGGGGCATTATTTGTGTTGGTTAAGGTGAGTTCTTCGAGGAAGGAAAGTTCCGGATCGCGGGACCGCGGATGAGTTTGGATGTTACGTAACAATGCTCGCTTGTGACATTTCTTCAATGCTTTGTGTCCCGAGGAGTTCAACAAGATCACCGCCTTGAGAATGCAAAAGAGATTTGGGATACTTTGGTCGAAATGCACGAAGGTACCGAGTCCTGAAGGAATCAAAGCTAGATGTTCTTCAAGGTCACTTGACAAGTTCAAGATGAAGGAAGGTGAAGGAGTCTGAAATGTACTCTAGGCTTGCTCTCATCACCAATGAGATGGCAGGCTTAGGAAGTGAAGAAATGACCGATCATTCATCATCAAGAAGATTCTCGAGCTTTGATGGAAAGTATGACACCGTGCACTTTGATCCAAATGATGCCAAACTACAAAGATCTCAAGCCTACCAAGTCATTGGAAGGATTTTGCTCATGAGATGACACTTAAAGACAAGGAAGAGCTTCACAACAAGTCAAGTGGTGCTAAAAGCTGCGAAGCTCCCACAACCTCAAGTGACAAGCTAGTTTCCAATGAAGAGATAAGCCTAATGGTGAAGAACTTCAACAAATTCTACAAGAGTAGAAGCAAAAAGAAGCTCAAAGTCTAGATCATATGATGAAAAGAGATCTTCTAGTCGGGATCAAATCCAAATTGTGGAAGACCCGACACTACTCAAATGAGTGTTCGATCCACAAGAGAAGAGAAGAATTCCAAGAAGAAGAAGCTCAAGAGAAGAGTCCCGAAAAAGAGAGAAGGAGTAGAGATGATCGTTAGAACGAAGATCCTCTGGAGAAGCAAGGATTCGGAAAGGAAAGACAAGTCATCAAGGAGCTACACAAGAAGAAAACATCAAGCTATGTTGGTGGGTTTCCCCGACCCAAATCACTCCAAGAAGCCATCCAACTCCAATAAACCAAGATGAAGGTGTTGCCGGTCTTGCTCCGTGTCCTCCAACTCCAACTCCTATGACATATTTGATTCACCAAATGAGGGATTTGGAAGATGCTTCATGGCAAAAGGCCCCAAGGTATCACACCCGAGTTTATTGACTTTGATAGTGATGAGGATGATTTGCTTGGTGAAGATGAGCTTTAATGAAAATCTAGGAGCTTAGTAATGATGAACATGCTAATAGTCTTTATAGTCGAGAAGAGTCGAATGACAATGCTATGAAGGAGATTGAGCGCCTAACTAAAGAACTAAACACTCTTAAGTTAGCTCATGAAACAACTCAAGAAGATCATAGAGAGCTCCTAAGATCTCATGAGAAGCTACGCCGAGAAGCTCAATCTAGAGCAAGAACATGAGTTTCAAAAGCTATCAATGACGATCTTCAAAGAAGAGTTCTTCATATCTTGCCAAACGATTCTCTTGTCTAATTTCTTGCCACCTATCAAAACTAAGCATGAAAGCATAAGAAAATTCTTCATCTAGTAGTAACAATAATCATGCTAAATCAAATGTTGTTACTTCTAGTAATTCTTTGATTCCACTAAAATGTTTCAAGCCAAGTTTCACTTGAGCAAGAAAATAGTCTATTGAAAGGATTATAGAGAAAGGTGTCACAAGAGTCTTCCGGCAAGAGCTTTGAGGAAATTGTTCGCAAAAGGAAGACACCAAGAATCAAGGAATTGGTTTTGAGCGAAAGTTCAACGCCGAGGGTGTTGAATGGAAGAAGGTCAATATCCCACTCCAAAGTTTGTTTTCAAGAGAAGAAGGATCCTACTTCTTCAAATGAGGAACAAACTCAAGATGACCTTCCACCACAAGACCACAAGCTAAAAGGCAAGGACAAGCTTCAAGAGGAGATTGATGCATTCTTGAAGCACCCAAGGCCATGGTCAAGGGGTTCCCAAGGCCTTCAAGTTCTACTGACAAGCTCAACTACTACCCCAAGGATTCCCATCAAGATGATGTGGATTCCAAAAGAAGAACTAGAGAGTTCTTGAGGGTGACTCCCAACATACCACTCCATTCTTTTTGGCAAGAACTTGTGCAATCAACTTCCACATCTTGCACTAGTTCATGGAGTCACAAACCTCATGTTGGTAAGTCAAGGGACAAGGTAATCATTGCTTTCATGGACATCATCTATTGTGTACTTCAATCTATGTCCATGGATATCCTTGTTTGTTCCTTGGGACTAACCCATGTAGGTATTGAAAGTGCCCAATCCAAAGGATTGCTCCCAACTCTTGGTGATCTTCATCAACATTGAGCATCCACATATTCAACATCTACATGAAGTCTTCAACGACAACCCAAGGGTTTGACCCTTTAAAAGGGTTCTCACATCAAGGGGAGCTTTGTTTAAAGAAATGAGCTAAAGCATCTTCTAATGATGTGAACACATTAATGCTTTATGGAAAAGTGGTAACCCCACTTTGCTTAAACGATGAGTTGACCTATGATCAAATGTTCTCATTTGACTCCTAAGTCAATATACTCATATATAGATGACCTAGTCATCGCCAAATTGTGTGCTAGAAGCTAGTGTTTTGTTTGTGCATGTTTGACACATATTTCATTTGCTATCTTATTGTGTGAGCATGTTGGATGCATGATTTTATCCATTCGAGGACATCCATTTGTTGCTTTGGTCTTTTTGGATTTTTCACCAAATGGATGGACAAGAATGCCAACCTCCCCTAGCTATCTATGCTTGTCTCAAACTCTATTCATGCTTATATCACAAACTTTGAACAAGACTTTTTGAGCACGAGGAGGAGCACCTGAGCCACCGATCCGCAAAAGCCTAACTTCCAAAACCTTTCTATACTTTGTCAAACCGATATACTCAAATCGATGATCAAATCACGGATTGATCTAGGTTACTTGGTGAAACCGAAGGTACGGGGATCGTGTGTAATCCACGCAGCTAACCATCTCGGTCCCACCGAAGCAAACTCGGTCCCACCGAAAAAGGGGTATATACCCGGGACGCTGCTGATTACTTCTTCAAAATGCCTCGCCTCAAACCCTTCCGCCCGCCGGTCTCCGGATCGCCTCCGCATCACCGGCGCCCTTGGCTGGTCTCCACCCAACGTCTTTTTCATCGCCCCCGGGAGTGAAGCTCCACCAGGGTGAGTTTCATCCTCTCGGCTTCAAACCCGATTCAATGCACGATAGGTTTTGCCAGCTTTTGCCAAGATTAAAATCTTCCTATCCAGCAGATTAGATCATAGAAAAAATTCGAGGAAAATTTTAGGGTTAGGTTTCCAACACATCTTGGACCGATTCTACATTCTGATCGACCGAGGCCTCTCCCATTGACCGCACTTTTCGTTAAACCGAAGGGCAAATCGGTAAGACCGGGGAGGATTTAGTGAAACCCTAGTGCTCTGGTAGACCAAACCCATTTCGTCCAACCGAAGGTGTATATGGTCTGTTAGACACTTCGGATTCAACAATTTATAGACTCGTCGACAAATGTATTCGGAAAACCTAAAACTAATGTTTGAACTCATTTTTTGCAAAATCCTAGCTTTGTGATAACTCTTCTATTCCCTATACCTATTCTTTTCACAGGTTGTCACCATGTCCGATGGAAGTGACAAATTTAACAGGTCCGAATTGCCCTTGAGATTCCCGAGGCGGACAAGTCCCAAGAAAGCAGTTTTTCAGATGATGGAGAGAGAAGCACCCAAGTGGATTCCCCATGCCAAGGCCGGAAGAAAAGGAATTCGATGAGGAGGATTCACTTTGTTGCGATGAGGAGATAATTCAAAGCCAAAAGGCAAGTGGTTGCCAAGGGCTATCAAGGGCAACAACAAAGAAAGGCACCAAAAGGTGAAGAAACCACAAAGCAAAGAGGCTCAAGATGGAAGAAGAAACTCAAAGAAGATCAAGAAAACTTCCAAGAGGAAGAGGGTTCATGAAGAAGTCGATGATGATGACTCGATGAGGAAGCACCCCACCTCCCAAGGGTTGATGGGAGATGCCATCAAGGGAGCACCCACAAAAGCTGCCATCACCAAGCAAAGGCAGCCCAAGCCAAACTCCGCCAAGCCAAAGAAGACCAGAAGGAACATACCGCTTCGAGAAGAAGAAGGACAACCAACAAATCGATGATGAGGCTCATGTTTTGTCAAGCTCGATGAAATTGCGCCATAATGATGCTCATCCTCGGCTGAAAATATGAAGGAAAGGAAGGAAAAGGTCTGTGCTATGGAGGCAAGTTGATCCATATGCCACCAGAGAAGGACAATGTTGACTCTAGATTCCACACTAGAGAGCAACAAGACTTTTATGAGACAAAGGTCATGGATAAGAAGCCAATTGTTGCGAACCCGATATGTAGACGATTACATTGGCAAAGGAAGAGCAGAGACTATTTACATGTGCATGAGAGCTTCACCGCGGGGATTGCGAGTTTGTTGGTCGAAATGATTGGAATGATGAGATGATCATGCGTTTATGCCACCGACACCTATCCAGGCGTAATTGTATGGATGAAGGACAGATTCCATTCAACTGTTGAAGAATGGAGATTGAATGCACCAAAGATCAAAGGATGATGATGTTGATGTCTATGGTTCAAGAAGAATCACAGTCTATGAAGAACATGTACAATGAGGTACCCGAGAAGGATGTTGAGATATGGAAGCTTGATCGTTTATTATTTCTTCCCAACCACCAAACCATTCCGAGGCATACTTTGATGCCTAAGTCGAGACCACCGCATGATAAAGGGATTTATCAACATGCGCACATTCTAGATAAGACACTTTTTGGGGGGAGACTATCAAGAGGACAGCAACTGGGTCGTGGGTTTGTCCATATCGATTTAATGCCAAGTTTGGCACGACACCTACCGGGATAGACCCCACTTGCCATTGCAGCCCTAACATGAAGATAATGAAGTTGTGATGACCGAGGATGCTCCACATCCGTCAAGGACATGCTAAGTCCGGGCCAAACAAGCTAAAGCCGAGAAGGAAAGGAAAAAGCCCAAGAGCGTTGGAGAACAACTTGAAGCCACCGAGAATTGAGCACCCCGCCAAGGTCAGGAGCCTGAGAGGATTGAAGATAAGTTCCATGCTCGATTGTCGATCAAGTGGTCACCGCCAACAAGCTTGAGGGAATTGAGGAAGCTAAGGGAGAAGGCAGAACTCATGAGGAGATGGAAGATGATCTAGTCCAGATGACTATGAGCACCAAGGCTCACAAAGCCCGACAGATTCCAAAGGATGAATTCTCAATCGCCTCCACATTCCCGGCCCAAGCCCCCAGCTTCCACCCTCCACTCCAGACTTCGCAGGTTTTAGATGCAGCTATCTCCACCCATCAAGCCAAGGAAACCCTAGTGGATTGCCAATTTTAACTTTTGGTAACTTGTTGCCAAAGGGGAGAAATTGAAGACAAGGATTCAAAAATGCTGCTTTTTGCTCTTTTGTTTGCGGTTTTCCTTGAGATACTTTTGAGTTCTTTGAGACATTCCGTGTTTGATACTACGTTTGTTATCTTGATGAGTGCTTGATCATACTATGCTTAATGTGTGCTTATTGCTTATCATATTCCATTCATATCTTGTATGATCACTTACTCATGTCTTGGTGATTGGGTGCATGTTATTCATTCTTATCATTTTGTGCACTCCACCAAGATGTATGTGACATGGAAGAGTGACCCATGATCCTAATCGATTGTGCATTTGCATTCAAACGCAAATCTTAAATAATGCACAAATTTAGGGGAGCTCTTGCTTATCACATACCTCAAAGCGAATGTTATTCATTGATTATATCATTTGTCGAAGTTTGATCTATATGTTGTCATCAATTACCAAAAGGGAGATTGAAAGTCAACTAATCCTCGGTGGTTTTGGTAATTAATAACAACATATATATCATTGAACTAATCATTTCTTGAGAATATTTCAGAAAGTTCAAGGATATGGGTATGGCAATGACTGATGATGTGGACCCTCAAAATGCTAAGGAAAACATTGGCAAAAGCTCAAGACTCCATTTTGGTTTAGTGATCCAAGATCACATTGAGTCCATAGGAAAGCCAATACTATTAAAAGGGATGAGGTTATGATGATGATCTGTTGCTCAAAGTGCTTAGTGATTTATCTCTCAAACTATCGCAATCTTTCATTCCAACATAAACCCATAAGTAATCTCGGTCCCACCGATTCCAAACTCACCACACCGAGATGAACCACCTCACCATATACCCAAACCCTAAGAATTTCGGATTTTCCGATTCCAAACTCGGTCATACCGAAATTGGTGTTGCCAAGCTTCAGAACCTTCAGACTCAAATCGGTGTCACCGAGATGAGAAAGTCGGTCCCACCGAGATTGGCAAACCCTAGACTTTGGAAGAATCGGACTAACCGAGATTGTATTTTTGGTCCCACCGAAAATCCCGCTCACAAGATTTGAACTTTCGGTCTCACCGAGTTGTCAACTCGGTCCGACCGAGATTGGTCAAATGTGTGTAACGGTTGGATTTTGTGTGGAGGCTATAAATACCCCTCCACCTCCTCTTCATTCGTGAGAGAGCCATCAAAGAACTACCACTCCTACCTTACATTTCGAGAAGAAAACTACCTACCCTTGTGTTGAGACGTTGCTCCACTCCCACCATATGAAACTTGATTTCTAGCCTCCCAAGTTGCTTTCCACTCAATCCTTTCTTCCACCACAGCCAAATCAGTGAGGAGAGTTGAGTGTTGGGGAGATTATCATTTGAAGCACAAGAGCAAGGAGTTCATCATCACCAACACCATCTATTACCTTTTGGAGGGTGGTGCCTCCTAGATTGGTTAGGTGTCGCTGGGAGCCTCCGCCAAGATGTGGAGTTGAACCAAGGAGTTTTTAAGGGCAAGGAGATCGCCTACTGTGAAGATCTACCCAGTAAGGCTAGTCCTCCGTGAAGCCATGATGGCATAGACAAGGTTGCTTCTTCGGGACCCTTCGTGGGTGGAGCCCTCCGGACTCTCGCAGGTACCCTCTCGTGGGTTGAAGTCTCCATCAACGTGATTGACGATAGCACCACCTATCGAACCACGAGAAAATCTCCGTGTTCCAAATTGCGTTCTTTTCCACCTCTTATTTACTATTGCAATTTACTTTCCCCTGCCATAACTCTAGAATTGCATGTGTGGGTGATACTTGACTTAGTCATCATTGTGAACTTCTAAAAACCTACCTAATCAAAAGGCTAAACTTTTGTTGTCAAGTAGTCTAATCACCCCCCCTAGACATACTTCCCATCCTACAAATACCTAGTTCAATTCTACGGAAGTCTCTTTACTCATTCCGAATAAT
>JAHHZJ010004423.1:0-16731 GCA_021437245.1 Aegilops speltoides | reverse complement strand
AAGGAACCCGAACAGCGTCGAATATCTGGACAAAGGCGGGCATGTTTCGTTTATGGAGAGCGAAGAGCTGCGAATTACGTCGGCGCTACCACCGATCGGATGACTCTAAGTCACAAACCGGATCGTGTATATGTTGAATGGTGGAGCGAGAGTGCGGTCAAGCAAGCGTCGTGGCGGGATCTACGTGTGAAGCGGTACATGGCAGCCTCGGAGGCGCATGAAGCGATTTGGGTGAAGGAGTTCATCACCGACCTAGGAGTCATACCCAATGCGTCGGGCGATCAAACTCTTCGTGACAACACGGAGCTATTGCCCTTGCCAAGGGCGGTTTCACAAGAAGACCGAGCACATCAGCGTCGTTTCAACTCCATCCGTGAAAATGTTCAAGATGGAGACATAGAGATTTGCAAAGTCACACGGATCTGAATGTCGCGAGATCCGGACTAAACCTCTCTGCGTGCAAAACATGATCAACACGGAACTCTATGGGTGTTCGATTCATCACAATGTAACTAGATTGGTGACTCTAGTGCAAGTGGGAGACTGTTGGAAATATGCCCTAGAGGCAATAATAAAAGTATTATTATATTTCAATGTTCATGATAATTGTCTTTTGTTCATGCTATAAGCGTATTATCCGGAAATCGTAATACGCGTGTGAACACGAGACCACGAATGTCCCTAGTGAGCCTCTAGTTGACTAGCTCGTTGTGATCAATAGATAGTCATGGTTTCGACTATGGACATTGGATGTCATTGATAACGGGATCACATCATTAGGAGAATGATGTGATGGACAAGACAATCCTAAGCATATCATAAAAGATCGTGTAGTTCGTTTGCTAGAGCTTTGCCAATGTCAAGTATCTCTTCCTTGACCATGAGATCGGTAACTCCGGTTACCAGTAGGAGTGCCTTGGGTGTATCAAAGCGTCACAGACGTGAATGGGTGACTATAAAGGTGCATTACAGGTATCTCGAAAGTATCTGTTGGGTTGACACGGATCGAGGCGGGATTTGTCACTCCGTTATGCGGAGAGGTATCTCTGGGCCCATTCGGTAATGCATCATCATAATGAGCTCAAGTTGACCAAGGTGTTGTCACGGGATCATGCATTACTGATCTGAGTAAAGTGACTTGCGATACGAGCGAACAAGGTATTGGGATACCACGATCGAGTCTCGGGCAAACTGCGTCCGAATGACAAAGGGAATTGCATCTGAGGTTTGATCGAATCCTCGACATCGTGGTTCAACCGATGAAATCATCGAGGAGCATGTAGGAGCCAACATGGATATCAGACCGCTGTTGGTTATTGCCCGAGTCGTCTCGGTCATGTCTGCGTGTCTCCGAACCCGTAGGGTCTACACATAAGGTTCGGTGCGCTAGGGTTAGTAGGAAGTCAAGTATGTGACTACGAATGTTGTTGAGTCTCGGATGAGATCCCGGACGTCACGAGGAGTTCGGAAGGGTCGGAGGTAAAGAATAATATATAGGAAGTGGTGTTTGCCATCGGAAAGTTTGGGGTCTCCGTGAAATCGGGACCACTGGAAGGTCCTGGGGTCCACGGTGGGGCCACCTATCCGGAGGGCCCCATGGGCTAGGGGAAGGAACCGCGGTGGTGCCCTAGGCCCACCTGCCTAGGGTTGAAACCCTAGGGGTGGGGCGCCCCGCTTGGCAGGGCCTCCACCCTTGGCCGCCCCCGGAGATTGGATCTCGAGGCCGTAACCCAGAGGCCTATAAAGGGGGGAGGGAGGGCTGCTGTACCCATCTCCAAGGCGCAGCCCTCCTCCCAACACTTCTCCTCCTCCGTGAAGAGCTCGCGAAGCCTGCCGAGATCTTGCTTCTCCACCATCACCACGCCGTCGTCTTGCCGGTGGAGTTGTCTTCCTCAACCTCTCCTTCCTCCTTGCTAGATCAAGGCGGAGGAGCGTCGCCGTCCCGTCACGTGTGTTGAGCAGCGAGGTGCTGTCCGTTCACACTTGGACATCGGTGATCTGAATCACGTTGATGACGACTCCATCATCACCTTGCAAGCTTCGACTACGCGATCTACAAGTGGTATGTAGATGCAATCTCTCTCCGTTACTCGTTGCTTAGATGAACTCATAGATGGATCTTGGTGAAGTCGTAGGAAAAATTTTAATTTTCTGCAGACGTTCCCCAACACATGAGGCCTACAATGCGCCATTACTATATATAAATTCTAATGGCGCACCGTGGACGGTGCGCCTCTAGTATGAATTTTTTTCCATTTCCCATACATACTAATGGGCATGCGTCTCAATGCGCCATTACTATATATAACTTCTAATGGCGCACCAAGCAGGCATTGCGCCATTCTTGTAAATTTTGTTTTATTCTTTTTTTTCAAAACTATTAATGCGCACCCTCTGGCGATCGCCATTAGTAACAAGCTTACTAATGGCGATCACCAGACGATCGCCATTAGTAACTCGGGACCAACAAGATATTTTGGACAGCCCACCTACCACTCACTTTCCCACTTCATTCCATCCACCTCCTTCTCCAAGATTTGACCATCTCCTCCTCTCACCTCATTTCCACCATAGATTCAACAAAATTAAGTGGTGAAATTACCTTTTTGATAGGTAAGTAAGGAAAGCTATCTTCATGATATAGATCTACTTTTTTTCTCCCTAGCTCGCTCCAACAACGTGCACATGCACTTTTGTGGCCTAGCTAGATCTATGTATGTTTGTGGTGTTGCAAGTGTTTGTGGTGTTGCATATATGTTTGTGTTTGAAGGTACGTATTTGAAATATCGATAGTTGCCAATATTTTGCGGAATGTTTTGATTCATTTCCGTTCTAGCAGAATTTTGGCACTATGCATTCTTTTGGTCCTATTTTTAGGGAAGGTCATGCCAAATTTTTTCTTGGTTCTAACATATCGTTTTGCTCTAGCTTCTGAGCGACCATGGTCCGCATGATGATGCAAGGCATCGTGAATAGGTTTTGAGATCCGAAGGCGAGATGCTTCAAAAGAACGAGGCGGAGATAAGATGTCCATGTCGAAGATGCAAGTGAAGAGCCTTATTGCGGACCGGATTCGGCAGGTCGGGGACCACCGCTCTTGCGTGGTTTCATGGATGGCTATCGGTGGCAAGGTGATGAAGATGACTATCAAGTCGTCCATGGCGGGCGGCAAGAAATGAGGAAGGGCAACAAGACAAGTACCACCGTGGCGAGGGTGGGCGAAGCGAAGAATCTCGGG
Source organism: Aegilops speltoides (assembly GCA_021437245.1). Taxonomy (NCBI): domain Eukaryota; kingdom Viridiplantae; phylum Streptophyta; class Magnoliopsida; order Poales; family Poaceae; genus Aegilops; species Aegilops speltoides. The sequence continues at coordinate 13,493 of JAHHZJ010004423.1, read as the reverse complement.
ACATGATCACGCGGTGATCTGTACACAGTCATCATGTAGAAGATGTCGTACATGATGATGAGGAAGATCAAGGCGAAGGGCATGATCATGAAGATGAAGATGCGGGCAGAGACGGCGATGGAGGCTGGGTGCAGGACCCTCATATTCAAGAGCTGCTTCTCAAGCGGACGGATAGCATAAGCTGCCGCCGAGAAAGCCAAAGCTGGATCACTGGAGATAGAGCGGTTACTCCATTGTATGAAGGATGCAGGCCGAGGATACCGCTTTGAAAATACGCTCATGGCTCTGGAGATGAAGGTAAAACACAAAATGACCGCGTGCTTCGGCGAGAACATGTCATTACGCCGACGTCTTCCCAAGGGAACAAGTGCCCGACCAGTTTCGAGGCGAAGAAAATCGTGTGTCCTCTGGATTTACCGCACGTGAAATACCATGTGTGCATGAACAATTGCATCATTTATCGGCGAGCACGCGAGTCTACCATATGTCCGATGTCTGGCGTCCTCGATACAAGAAGAGGAAAAGCTCCTCGAAAATCGGTGTGGTACTTTCCGATCACTCCTCGCTGCAGGGTATTTGCGGACCCTAAGGTAGCAAAGCTCCTGCGTTGCCAGCGGATAGGGAGGAGAAGAAGCGAAGATGGCGCAAATGATCGGAGATAGATAAAAAGACAAGATCTGAGTCACCCTAAGGATGCGAGCCGTGTAGCGTTGAACCGAAGACCGAAATTTGGGAAGGATCCAAGGAACATCGTCTTTGGGTAGCGAGCACCGATGGAGTCAATCCGTTTGGCAGCGAAGAAGCACACATAGCACTTTGCTTGTGTTTGTGTGGATGTACAACCTTCCCCCTGGTTGTGCATGAAGAGGAAGTACATTCACATGAGTATGCTAATTGAAGGGCCAAAACAACCAGAAGCGACATCAATCAGATCTGGGGCTCTTGAAGGAGGAGCTAGACACGTGAAAACGCCAGCAATCGTGGGCGCCTGCGAGAAAGAATATTTCCCTATGAGACCGCCTTTGCTCACGGACGGTGCCGACTATCTCGATTACGGATATCTGCAGGGCGGGTAGTCCACGGATTTTACGGATCGTAAGGTGCATGGATGACACAGCGTATCGCCACTAGATAGAGATCCGGGTCTTCAAAACCGTGTTCATGGGACATCGAAGGTGGCTTCGACGATGACCCGTGGAGAAAGCAAGGATCTGTTCGATGGTGAAACCGAACCCAAAACGCCGTTCGAGGAGCGGCGAGGAAATAGACAAGCTGTTGAAAAATTGGAAAGACGCCCTTGCGCGAAAGATCCGAAAGGCGCGAGCAGCTGCTGAAGGTATGGAAAGCGAGTGCTTTTACGGGACTTGCCGTCTCTGGAAGATCCACCGTGTGCCTCACAGCCTTGATGTCATGCATATCACGAAGAAGCGTGCGAGTCTGCTTGGTACCCTGCTCAACATGCGAGAGGACCAAAGATGGGCGAAAGCAAGGCGACTTGAAATCAATGGGCATCGGGCAGGAGCTTCATGCTAATGATGATGATGATGATGATGATGATGAGGAGCGGGACACGGAAAGTCGTCGCAAAGGCAAAAAGGCCAAGAAGACGGAAATGACTACCCTCCGCGTGCTTCACTCTAAGTCGGGAGGAGATCGAGGAGTTTTTCACCTGCCTCCTAGGAGTAAAACTTCCTTATGGTTCTGTGGGAAGATAAGCGATACCTAGACCCAGGAAGCGAAGTTCAGCGGGATGAAGTCTCACGGTCATCACGTCGTCGATGTGCGAATACTTCGGTTGCAATCCAGTGGGATCATGGGCCAGCGCCCGTCGCGTAACGCTATTTGGCCTGCAACTTTTTCGCGTCATCTCGGAAGTCGATTGGCGTGAGGCAACTCGAAGGCTACGAGAAGAGATCGTGGTGATACTATGCGAGCTTGAGATGTACTTCCGCCCGCATTCTTGACGTTATGGTGCATCAACTCGGGCGGCGTTCTGCCGAGCATGATGCGTTCGAAAGGATGAATGGTGTCATCAAAGGATACGTTCGCAACATGTCACGTCGAGAGGAAGCATAGCGAGGGCTTCGACGAAGAGTGCATCTCCTGCTGCAATTATCTAGGCATCGAGAACCCGTTGGTGCCCGTCAGCGAGCACCTCGGCGGGCTCATTGGATGGGGTCACCATGAGGTCGCCGCAAAATGCATGTCGACTTCGAGTCGACTCGCCGACTTTGAAAGAGCAAACCTAGTCGCGCTACAACACATAGGCGTGGTCGATCCTTGGGTGGTAGAGCACAAAACCTTTATTAAGAAGGCGTACAATGACCGAGGCCAGCGAGGGCGGACGGAGATATACTCAAAGAGCACAACTCATGTTTCACGCGTTGGTTCAAGCGAAGCTTCGTCATACCCTTTACGTGAGGATTCTTCCGTGGAAGAACAACTCATATTCGCCTTGTCAGAGCGCCGAGCACAACGATGACCTATGAGGCGATATCATGACTACACATTCTACACGAGGACAAGGACATGAAGAGCGATGGTTATCGAACTCCGGGTAGCGATGGAATCCTACACGGTAACGACAAGGACGATACTACGGAAGGATCGAGGAGATCGGGAGCTGAGCTCTGTTGGAGAGAAGGTCCGATGTTCCGTGTCGGATGGGCCAAAAGCGTCATAAAGAAGACGGTATTTCACCACCATGGTTATACCGAAGCCAAATCAAGACCGGAAAGCGTCACTGCGAAAAAATGAGCCATGGGTGCGGCTTCCCAAGTGGACCAATGCTTCTTCATTACCGACCGCCAAAGCCCGGATCGTGTTGTCGTGAGGAGAGGCAAAAGGAAGATCATCGGAATGGATGGAGTAGCCAATGAGCAAGACTTCGACAAATCGGCGACCGAAGATCGAACATGGCGACGACGATGAAGTGAGCACACACCACAAGAAGAAGCGGGACCACCCTACCTAAGGGCGTCCATTCCAGAAGAACTCCGTTTGCGAAAAAGAAGGGCAAGAAGATTGTGAGCAGATAGCTAGCTAAGACCGATTGTATTTAAATCGTAGTCTTCATTTCTCGATTGTATTTCATGGGCACTTTTGATATCATGAATATTTTTAAATTTCATGGGCACTTTTTGAATTCATGAGGACACTTGATCTCGATTCCCCTCCATCTCGATCTCGATCCCCTCCATCTCGATCGCACCGCACCCTCCCCGCTAGCTCCACCGCCATAACCCTCCCGCTCCACGCCGAGCACCGGCCCGACCCCACTTTACCACTTTTGAACATATTTTTAAATTTTTTACTATTTTTATAAAAAATATTACACTATTATAATTTAAACAAGTTTGAACATATTTAAACACAAATAAATATAAAAAACAGCATTTAAAATGCATAAAAATATTACTGTTATGATTTAAACAAGTTTGAACATATTTAAACAAAATAAATATAAAAACACCATTTAAAATGCATAAAAAATATTGGGGATCACGGAATCGAACCGGGACCTCTGTGTGTGTGCTGCGTCTTGACGTCGAGGCTAGTGGGTGGGTTCTGTGGAGATAGGGTTGGGCTGTAGATATGGCTACTAGGCTAGGTTAAAACAAAATTCTAATGGCACCAGGGGTGGTGCGCCATTAGAATAGTTGTACTATGGCGCACGTTGTGTCGTGCGCCATTAAAGCTTCCCTCCTCCACCTTTTCCCTCGGCCTCTCTCCTCCCTCGGATCCCCCACTCGACCTAACAGCGCCCTTGCCGCTCGACCCCATGCGGACTCCACCCCGCCGCCCCAGCGCACCCCGCCCCCGCCCCGCCCCACCCTGCCGGACTCCACCCCGCGCCCCGCCCCAGCGCCCGTCCCCCGCGCCCTCGCCCCTTCGCCACCTGCGGACTCCACCTGCCCTGCCCGCGCCCCGCCGCTCGACCCTCAACGTCCTTGCCTTCCTCCTCGTCCCGGCGCGGCAACAATCGCACCGTCGCCCCGACCATCCTCCTCCCTTCCCTCCTCCTCCTCCCTTGCCCTCCCTGCTGCCCGGAGCCCCTTCTCTATCTCTGAGGGCAAGGTCTCTGGCGCCTCTCGACAAGCGCCTCACCATCGATCCGCGTCACTCGTCAACCCGGACCCTGCCGATCTGTCAAGTGTAAGCAGCCCCTTTAGGCTAAAATAGTTTGATTTAGCCAAGGCGTCTATTTGTGTCTCTCATATTAAGACTGTGATAGGTTTGCTTATCATCTTCCTAACTCATTTGTGATCTGCTACGGGCTTGTGAAAGCGGATTAGTCCTCGTAAGCTTTGTCATTGTGTTTAGCGAAGGAGATTTGGTAAAAAGTGAGGAAACATGTTACTACAGGTTTTGTACTATGTCGATCGTTGCTTGTATACAACATTCTCAGAGCTTCCTATGTGAAGTATCACCTGGTCTTTGCTATATCCATTGATTTAGTAGCCATCCAATAAGGACTAAGGAGTGTGATCTGTTTCCTATGTGATTTTGATTTTGGTTGTATTTTTCTGCTCTAGTGCATTATAAAATATGTCCTGACTCATTTAATTTGCTTGTCGGTATGGCAAGATGACATGAAGCACTAAGTAAATTATTTATGCATTAGGAAATAAGAAATTGGAAGTCTTGAAAGTGGCTTGAGACAATTTCATAGCATGGTGCATCCTTCTAGTTCTATGTAACCATTGAACTATCTTTGGGCAGGATGTCTTGTATGTATAGTTGTTGAAGAATGGTGAACCTCCCAGCGATGAATAGTTAAAGCAAACCGAGAATTTATATAAATCTATAGAACATGTTTCTTTCTCTTTTATTTGCTTGCATGATTTTCAGATCTTAAAATTAGTTAGATCGAGATGGATAGATCTAGTGAGTCTTGCATTTCAGCTAACTGTTATGCACAATGTCAATTTTTGTAATGATGATGGAACATTATAAAGCATTAATTGTACTCGGTGTATATATGAAGGATGATGATCATCTTGCTAGTTCTTTGGGTTTTGTCTCCGACCATTGTGTCGTGATGATTCTTGGTACCGAGAGGCCCTTGAGTTTGCGAGATGTCGATTAACTTCGTTCCAGCAAATTCCGAATACTCCATGTCCTATTTTCAGCAAAAGGTCCTGAAATTTTCAAGTAATTTTAGCATGACTTTGCTAAAAATAGGACATATAGAATACTAAACTAATGTAGGTGGGGCTATCTTAGTATGAGTTAAGTAGGATCAAGCCCCACCATTCTTCTGCATTAAATCATAGGTGGCAATAGTGTAGGGAGCGTGGTAATTTCAAAAATTTTCCTCGCTTTACATAAAGATCATGGTGATGCATAGCAGCGAGAGAGGAGAGTGTTGTCTCATGCCCTCGTGGACCCAGGCGGGCGATCCTGGCGTAGAGAGTAGTGTCGTACGTTCTCCTCGCGATCCGAGCCGATCCGGCGCCCGTTACTCCGGCGCCCCGGAGTTCTTGACACCGCGTCAGGCTTCGATGGCGTCCCTCGTACTCCGATCCGGCCGGAGTGTCGAGGAGAGTTGTCGGCAGCGTGGTGTGAATCTTGATGTTTTCACGGTAGCGAGGCCGCTAACCGCTTAAGGCGGTATGACCGAGGTGGAATATGGTGGAGGGGCACACGCTGCGGCTGGAGCGATCAAGTAGATCAAACTTGTGTGTTCTGGGTGCCCCACTGCCCCGTATATAAAGGAGGGAGGAGGAGGGGCAGGCTCGGCCCAAGGGAAGGCAGGAGTCCTCCTCCCTCGTTGAGTAGGACTCCTTTCAATCAACTAGGACTAGGATTCCCGAGAGGAGGGAAAGAGAGAGGAGAGGAAGGCCCCTTCCATGTATCTATTCGGACTTCACAAGAAGCGGCATGCATACCTAGATAAGGCCCTCTCTCCTTTCCTCTTGGGCCACTAAGGCCCATATACCTCCAGGGGGTTCAGGTAACCTCCGGCACTCCGGTAAATCTCCGTTTCGCCGGAACCATTCGAACTCCAATTATAGGCATCCAATATATCAATCTTTATGTCTCGACCATTAGACTCCTCGTCATGTCGTGATCACATCCGGGACTCAGAGACTCCTTGGTACATCATCAATACATAAACTCATTAATAGCATGTCATTGAGAACCTTAGTGATGCGGACCCTCGGTTCGAGAACAATGTAGACATGACCTAGAACTATTCACGATCAATAACCAATATAAGCGGGACACGGATGCCCATATTGGTTCCACCACATATTCTCACGAAGATCTTTATCGGTCGGGACACGCATAACAACATCACGTTGTTCCCTTTGTCATCGGTATGTTACTTGCAAGATTGATCGTCGGGTATCAATACCTAGTTCAATCTCGTTGACGGCCAGAATCTCTTTACTCGTTCCGTAATACATCATCTCACAACTAACTCATTAGTTTGTAGTGCTTGCAAAGGCTTCGATGATGTGTATTACACAGAGAGGCGGAGAATACCTCTCCGCAATCAGATGACAAAACCTAATCTCGAAATCATCAACCCAACATACACCTTCCAGAACACACCTAGGTACTCCTTTATAATCACCCGATTCGTTGTGACGTTGTGGTAGCACCAAAGTGTTCCTCCGTTAAGCGGGAGTTGCATAATCATCATAGTTATAGGAACATGTATAAGTACATGTGATAAAAGCGGTAGCAACATACTAAGCGATGGTGTGCTAAAGCTAATGGAATGGAGTCATGTCAATCAGATCATTCTACTAATGATGTGACCTCATTAATCAAAATAACAACTCTTTGTTCATGGTTAGGAAACACCAACCATCTTTGCATTAACAAGCTAGTCTAGTAGAGCATACTAGTGACATGTTTGTTTTGTCTATGCATTCACATGTATCATGTTTCAGGTTAATACAATTCTAGCATGAATGATAAACATTTATCATGAAATAAGAAATAAATAATAACTTTATTATTGCCTCTAGGGCATATTTCCTTGAGTCTCCCACTTGCACTAGAGTCAATAATCTAGATTACATAGTAATGATTCTAACACCCATGGAGTCTTGGTGCTGATCATGTTTTGCTCGTGGAAGAGGCTTAGTCAGCGGTCGCAACATTCAGATCCGTATGTATCTTGCAAATCTCTATGTCTCCACGGACTAAGTCCGGATGGAATTGAAGCGTCTCTTGATGTGCTTGGTCCTCTTGTGAAATCTGGATTCCTCGCTAAGGCAATTGCTCGTATTGTCACAGAAGATTTTCATTGGACCCGATGCACTAGGTATGACACCTAGATCGGATATGAACTCCTTCATCGACTCCTTCATTAGCTGCTTCGAAGCTGCTATGTACTCCGCTTCACATGTAGATCCCCTTCTGACGCTTTGTTTAGAAGCGCACCACGCGGCTCCTCCGTTTAGTGTAAATCGTATCCGGTCTGCGATTTAGAATCGTCCGGATCGGTGTCAAACTTGCATCAACGTAACCGTTTACGATGAGCTCTTTGTCACCTCCATATCTGAAACATATCCTTAGTCCTTTTCGGTACTTCAGGATGTTCTTGACCCTGTCGATGATCCACTCTGGATTACTTTGGTACCTCCTGCTAAGCTTATAGCAAGGCACACATCAGTGCAGTACCAGCATTGCATACATGATAGAGCCTATGGCTGAAGCATAGGGAACATCTTTCATTTTCTCTCTATCTTCTGCGTGGTCGGGCATTGAGTCTTACTCAACTTCACACCTTAGTAACACAGCAAGAACCCTTTCTTTGCTTGATCCATTTTGAACTTCTTCAAAATCTTGTCAAAGGTATGTGCTTTGTGAAAGTCAATTAAGCGTCTTGATCTATCTCTATAGATCTTAATGCCCAATATGTAAGCAGCTTCACGAGGTCTTTCATTGAAAAACTCTTATTCAAGTATCCTTTATGCTATCCGAAATTCTATATCATTTCCGATCAGCAATATGTCGTCTACATATAATATCGAGAAATGCTCTGAGCTCCCACTCACTTTCTTGTAAATCGAGGCTTCTCCAAAAGTCAGTACAAACCCAAATGCTTTGATCACACTATCAAAGCGTTTATTCCAACTCGAGATGCTTGCACCAGTCCATAAATGGATCGTCTGGAGCTTGCACACTTTTTAGCTCCCTTTGGATCGATAAAACCTTCGGTTGCATCATATACAACTCTTCTTCAGAAATCCATTCGGGAATGCGTCTTTACATCCATTTGCCAAATTTCATAATCATAAAATCGGCAATTGCTAACATGATTCGGACGGACTTAAGCATCGCTACTGGTGAAAGGTCTCATCATAGTCAATCCCTTGAACTTGCCGAAAACCTTTTGCGACAAGTCGAGCTTTATAAACGATAACATTACCGTCGGCGTCGGTCTTCTTCTTGAAGATCCACTTGTTTTCTATTGCTTGCCTACCCTCGGGCAAGTCAACCAAAATCCATACTTTGTTTTCATACATGGATCCCATCTCAGATTTCATGGCCTCAAACCATTTTGCGGAATCTGGGCTCACCATCGCTTCTTCATAGTTGTAGGTTCATCATGATCTAGTAGCATGACTTCGAACAGGATTACCGTACCACTACAGTGCGGATCTTACTCTGGTTGATCTCGAGGTTCTGCGTAACTTGATCTGAAGTTTCATGATCAACATCATCAACTTCCTCACTACTTGGTGTAGATGTCTCGAAACCGGTTTACTGCGCGAACTACTTTCAAGTAAGGGAAAGGTACTATTACCTCATCAAGTTCCACTTTCCTCCACTCACTTCTTTCGAGAGAAACTCCTTCTCTAGAAAGGATCCATTCTTAACAACGAATGTCTTGCCCTCGGATCTGTGATAGAAGGTGTACCCAACTGTCTCCTTTGGGTATCCTATGAAGACACATTTCTCCGATTTGGGTTCGAGCTTATCGAGGTTGAAGCTTTTCACATAAGCATCGCATTCCCAAACTTTAAGAAAGCGACAACTTTGGTTTCTTGCCAAACCACAATTCATAAGGTGTCGTCTCAGCGGATTTCGACGGTGTTCTATTCAGTGTGAATCGGCCGTCTCTAGAGCATAACCCCAAAGCGATAGCGGTAAATCGTAGAGACATCATAGATCGCATCATATCTAGTAAAGTGCGATTCGACGTTCGGACACACCATTACTGTTGTGGTGTTCGGGTGGCGTGAGTTCGAAACTATTCGCATTGTTTCAAATGTAGACCAAACTCGTAACTCAAACATTCACCTCCACGATCGGATCGTAGAAACTTAATTTTCTTATTCGATGATTTTCAACTTCACTCTGAAATTCTTTGAACTTTTCAAATGTTTCAGACTTATGTTTCATTAAGTAGATATACCCATATCTGCTTAAGTCATCTGTGAAGGTGAGAAAATAACAATATCCGCCACGAGCCTCAACATTCATCGGACCACATACATCCGTATGTATGATTTCCAACAAATCTGTTGCTCTCTCCATAGTACGGAGAACGGGTTCTAGTCATCTTGCCCATAAGGCACGGTTCGCAAGTGCCAAGTGATTCATAATCAAGTGACTCCAAAAGTCCATCGATATGGAGTTTCTTCATGCGCTTTACACCGATATGACCTAAAGGCAGTGCCACAAATAAGTTGCACTATCATTATCAACTCTGCATCTTTTGGTTTCAACATTATGAATATGTGTATCACTACTATCGAGATTCATCAAAATAGACCACTCCTCAAGGGTGCATGACCATAAAAGATATTACTCATATAAATAGAACAACCATTATTCTCGATTTAAATGAATAACCGCCTCGCATCAAACAAGATCCGATATAATGTTCATGCTCAACGCAGGCACCAAATAACAATTATTTAGGTCTAAAACTAATCCCGAAGGTAGATGTAGAGGTAGCGTCGACCGCGATCACATCGACTTTGGAACCATTTCAGCGCGCCGTCACCTCGTCCTTTGCGAGTTAAGCAATCAGTCCCATTTGAGTTGCAAATATTAGCAGAACCCGTTATCAAATACCAGGTGCTCATGAGCTCTAGTAAGGTACACATCAATAACATGTATATCACATATACCTTTGTTCACCTTGCCATCCTTCTTATCCGCCAAATACTTGGGGAGTTCCTTCCAAAGGACTAGTCGCTTGCGGTGAAAGCACTCGATTTCAGTTTAGGTCCAGACTCTGGGTTTCTTCTCTGAAAGCAATTTCTTCTGTTCTTCTTGAAGTTCCTTCTTCTTCCTTTGCCTTTCTTCTTGAAACTAGTGGTCTTATTGACCATCAACACTTGATGCTCCTCTCTTGATTTCTACCGCCATGAGCCTTTAGCATATGTAAGAGCTCGGGTATAGTCTTTACTAACCCTTGTATATTATAGTTCATCACGAAGCCTTTGTAGCTTGGTGGCAGTGATTGGAGAATTCTGTCAATGACACAATCATCCGAAGATTAACTCCCAATTGTGTCAAGTGATTGTAGTACCCGGATTATTACGAGTATGTGCTCACTATGAACTATTCTCCTCCATCTTGCAGCTATAGAACTTATTGGGGACTTCATATCTCTCAATCCGGGCATTACTGTTGAATATCAACTTCAACTCTGGAACATCTCATATGCTCCATGACGCTCAAAGCGTCCGTTGAAGTCCGGTTCTAAGCCGTAGCAAAAGCACACTGAACTATAGAGTAGTCATCAGCTTTTGCTCGCGAGACGTTCATAACGCCTGGTGTTGCTCCGTGAAGCAGCACATCACCTAGCGGTGCATCCAGATCGTAGCTCTTACGTGCAAGCAATGAGGATAATCCTCAAACATCTGGACCCAATCCGTGTAATTGCTACTTCATCATCTTTCAACTTTGCTTTCTCAAGGAACGCATTAAAATTCAACGGAACAACAAAGACGAGCCATCTATCTACAATCAAACATAAAACAAGCAAGATACTATACGGTACTAAGTTCATGATAAATTTAAGTTCAATTAATCATATTACTTAAGAACTCCCACTTAGAAAAGACATCTCTCTAGTCATCTAAGTGATCACGTGATCCAAATCAACTAAACCATAACCGATCATCACGTGAAATGGAGTAGTTTTCAATGGTAGAACATCTTATGTTGATCATATTCTACTATATGATTCACGCTCGACCTTTTCGGTCTCCGTGTTCGAGGCCATATCAGCATATGCTAGGCTCGTCAAGCTATAACCGAGTATTCTGCGTGGTGCAAAATGGGCTTGCACCGTTGTAGATGGACGTGAGAGCTTATCACAATCTGCATCATCACGTGGTGTCTGCAGGCACGATTTAACTTTGGCAACAGTGCATACTCGGGAGAACACTTCTTGATAATTTAGTGAGAGATCATCTTATAATGCTACCACAATCAAAGCAAGATAAGATGCATAAAGGATAAACATCACATGCAAATCAATATAAGTGATATGATATGGTCATCATCATCTTGTGCTTCATGATCTCCATCTTGCAGCACCACCATGATCACCATCGTCACCGCGACACCTTGATCTCCATCGTAGCATCGTTGTCGCCTCGCCAAATATTATGCTTCTATGACTATCGCTACCGCTTAGTGATAAAGTAAAGCATTACGGTAGGCGATGCATTGCATGTTAATAAAGCGACAACCATATGGCTCCTGCCGAGTTGCCGATAACTTCGTTACAAAACATGATCATCTCATACAATAAAATATAGCATCACGCTTTGACCATATCACATCACAACATGCCACTGCAAAACAAGTTAGACGCCCTCTACTTTGTTGTTGACAAATTTTACGTGGCTGCTACGGGCTTAAGCAAGAACCAATCTCACCTCACGATCAAAACCACAACGATACTTTCGTCAAATAGACTCGCTTTAACCTTCTCAAGGACGGGCGTATGCACACCTTGTTCAACTAAAGTGAGAGAAAGCACCCCACAGTCACCTTTAAGCCAACGAATGCTCGTGGCGGTGAAACCAGTCTCGCGTAAGCGTCTGGCAGGTAATGTCGATGCAGGCGCTTCATCTCACAATACCGCTGAACAAAGTATGACATGCTGGTAGGTAGTATGACTTATAGCCCACAACTCACTTGTGTTCTACTCGTGCAAAACATCAAACCATAAAACCTGGCTCGGATGCCCTTGTTGGGGAGCGTAGTAATTTCAAAATTTTCCTACGCTGCGCAAGATCATGGTGATGTATAGCAGAGGGGAGAGTGTTGTCTACATACCCTTGTAGACCAGGCGGAAGCGATCTGCGTAGAGGAAGTAGTGTACGTTCTCCTCGCGATCCGACCGATCCGGCGCCGTTACTCCGGCGAGTTCTTGACACCGTACAGCTCGATGGCGTCCCGTCTCCTCGATCCAGCCGAGTGTCGAGGAGAGTTCCGTCGACCTGAGCGGCGTGGTGACGATCTTGATGTTCACGGCGGGGCTTCGCCTAAGCAGCGACAGGTATGACCGAGGTGGAATATGGTGGAGGGGCACCGCACACGGCTAAGGAACGATCCGTAGATCAATACTTGTGTGTTCTAGGGTGCCCCCTGCCGTATATAAAGGAGGGAGGGGAGGCCGCGCCCTATAGGCGCGCTAAGGGGGGGAGTCCTCCTCCTAGTTGAGTAGGACTCCCTTTCCTAGTCCAACTAGGAAGGAGAATGGGGAAGGAAGAGAGGGAGAGGAGAAGGGGCGCGCCTCCTGTCCTATTCGGACTGGAGGGCGCGCCACCTCCTGGTGCGCCCCTCACTCTCCCCTCTGGCCCACTAAGGCCCATATTCCCTCGGGGGTTCAGAACCTCCAGACTCCGCTTTCTCCGAAACTTCCGAACCTTTCCGTGTCCGAATATAGCCGTCAATATATCAATCTTTATGTCTCGACCATTCCGAGACTCCTCGTCATGTCCGTGATCACATCCGGACTCAACTTCTTGGTACATCAAAATACATAAACTCATAATAACTCGCCATCGAAACCTTAGCTGCAGGACTTACGGTTCGAGAACAATGTAGACATGACCTAGAACTATTCTGGTCAATAACCAATAGCGGACCTGGATGCCCATATTGGTTCCTACATATTCTACGAAGATCTTTGTCGGTCGACCGCATAACAACATACGTTGTTCCCTTTGTCATCGGTATGTTACTTGCCCGAGATTCGATCGTCGGTATCCAATACCTAGTTCAATCTCGACGCAAGTCTCTTTACTCGTCTCCGTAATACATCATCTCACAACTAACTCATTAGTTGTAGTGCTTGCAAGGCTTCAGATGTGTATTACGAGAGGGCCCAGAGATACCTCTCGAGCAATCGGAGTGACAAAACCTAATCTCAAATCGCCAACCCAACATCTGCCTTTGGAGACACCTTAGTACTCCTTTATAATCACCCGATTGTGGACGTTTGGTAGCACCAAAGGTTCCTCCGAAACGGAGTTGCATAATCTCATAGTTCGGAA
>JAHHZJ010004421.1:0-13874 GCA_021437245.1 Aegilops speltoides | reverse complement strand
TTTCGTGATTAAATCGCGAATTACAAATAGCTGAAAAGCTTTATTGCTATCTCTAGAGGTAATCCACATTGATGTAATGAAAGCGAAGGACCCACAACAATGACAGAACGCCCTGAGTAATCGACCTGTTTCCAAGCAGAGTCTCGCGAAACCTTCCCTCTTTACCTTCAATTACATCTGAAAGTGATTTGTATACTTTATTGTGACCATCCCTCGTCGGTTGCCCGCGGGACCCACTATCAAGAAGTGTATCCACGGCTTCTTGTACCAATTTTTCCTGGCACATTACTAAATCTGCTGGCGCTAATTCCTTCTTTTTTTTTTTGATGAAGCAAGATTGTTGTTCCGACGGATAACTCTCTTATAAATTCATTAATGTCTGAAGTCACTACTTTATCTCCAGACCTATAAACAATAGGTCTCAATTCAGGAAGGAAGAACCGGTAATAAGCACAAAAACCATCCATTCTGGTTCTACATTTGTTTTGAATAAAATGTTTCGCCAATTGCATGCGTCTAATCAAAAAAACTTTTCTTATTCGTCTTTTCTATCTTCCCTCATCTCCACTATACCCTCGTCTTCTAATTCCTTCCATTCGACCAAAAGAATTCTCTATAATAATTCGCAAATCCAAATCTGCTAATTGTTCTCCTAATAGCACCTGCTCCTGTCGCAATTTCCCGATTTCTGAAATGTTGCCAAAGCCTGGGGTAGAAAAAAAGGGAGAAATGCTCAGGTTTACAGGATACAATTTCCTCTTCGAATAAACCTCGTAATCGTAAAAAAGTGGGTTTTTTAGTGCTGGGCCTAGCAAAAGAGAAATCGCCGCATACTAGGCCCTCCAACCTCTAAGAGGTTTATCTAAAAGATTCGCGATATAACTAGGAAGACCCTTCAAATACCACACATGAGTCACGGGACATGCAGGTTTGATGTATCCCATTTGATATCTTCGTATTCGAGAATCCACAAATTCTACTACCCACATTTTTTGGCAAAATCTTTCGTCTTCGTTTTCGCTCCGCCCTGCTCGAGAATTGCCACAGGCGCAAATCCTGCTTTTTATGGGTCCAAAGATTCTTTTCGGCAAAACAATCCATCTTTTTCTGGTTTATCGGTTTTTATGCACGAAAAGTAGAGGGCCGTGTGACTTCGCCAACGACTTCTCCATTAGATGAGGTTTTTGTTAGTCCAAGCCTTTTATTTGTTGAGGAAACAGAGTCCAATTAGAAGTTGTTGATGTTATATTTGGTCAATCATAAAATAGAAATAAGAAAAAGAATTTATATTTATTCCGATCAAACTTCCTCCCTATTAACCTGGAGAGTTCTTTTCAGATACAAGGAAATGATTCAGTTCTAGAGCCAAAGATCGTAGTTCTCGAACGAGGCACTCGAAAGATTCTGGAGGATCCTCATGATTGGGTATTCTTTTTCCCCAGATCGTAGCATTAAGTATTTCTTGGCGAGCTATAAGACGGTCAGATTTATAAGCAAGTGCATCTTGTAAAATATGAGCAACACCAAATCCTTCTCTAAAACCCAAACTCCATTTCCTCCTACTTCTGTTGTCCCCTTGCTTGGCCTCTTCCTCTAACCGGTTGTTGTGTGTAACAAGTGAGTAGGGCCCGATAGAACCTTACATGAATTTTCTCATCAACTTGATGAATTAATTTTAAGATATAGGACTTCCCTATTAGAACAGGTTGCTCAAAGGGGTCGCCTGTTCTTCCATCAAATATTCTGCTTTTTCCCGGGTACTCGGGTTCCAATACCCATGGATTTTTGTTTCTTTACTGGCTTCATAGTTACAAAACACAAGTTTTCTTGAAGCCTCTTATATCTCTCATCAAAGGGTGCTATTCTATAATGTTTCTTTAGCAGATCCCCCGCTAATCCGAGTGAGCTTTCAAATATTTGTCCCACATTCATTCGGGAGGGTACCTAAGGATTGAAGACCATATCAACGGGTGTTCCATCTTGCAAATAGGGCATATCTTGCCTAGGCAAAATTTTGAAATGATCCCTTTATTCCCATGTCTTCCGGCTACTTTATCCCTCAACTTTGATTTCACGTTTCTGTAAAATATATACACGAACCATTATGTCGAGCGGGTCCCTTTGGATCCATTTCACATCGATAACGCGCCTCTTCCACCTATAGGTAATTTCAGAGAAGTTTCTTTGAAGTGGAAACCTCAAGGCCAAATATGGCCTGTAATAATCCAGCTTCCGGATATAAGATGATTCGCTCGCTATCTGAGGCGTTAATTTACCTACTAAAATATCACCAGTTTCTACCCAGGATCCCAACCTAACAACTCCATTTCTGTCCAAATTGTGGAGTAAATGTTCTTCTAGATGTGGTATTTCTTTAGTGATTTTTTCAGCGGAGCCCTGGCTTGTCGTATCCGTCTGAATTTCATATTTCCGGATGTGAAAAGAGGTATAAATATCTTCATATACCAAACGTTCGCCAATTAGTACTGCGTCTTCAAAATTGTAACCTTCCCATGGCATATAAGCTACTAATACGTTTTTTCCCAAAGTGTCGCCCTCAACTGTAGCAGCAGCCCTTCTGCTAAAATTTGTCCTTTTTAATGGATTTACCCGTGGAACCCCGAGGTTTTTGGTACAAGTTATTTTTGTTAGAGCGACGGTGGTTAATTCAAAGGAATACTTATAGTCTTCCCACCACTTGATAAAAGTATCTTATGACTATCAGTAGAAATGATCTTCCTCGCGTTCGCTATAATGGAAACCCTCGAATCTAGAGCTGTTTATGTCTAACTAGTTCCAACAATGCATTTTCGGACCGAGAAAGCGGAACTGCTTGGCGCTGCATATTAGAACTCATTAAAGCCCGATTCGCATTATTGTGCTCAATAAAAGGAATGAGAGAACTCTAATAGAAAATATTGAAAGGAAAATATTCTAACATGAATCTGTTCTCATGCAATAGTCAAGAATTCTTGACGGCATCTAGCCGGAACAACCTGTTCTTCCTGAATACCTTGATTCAAGGACAAAGAATTTCCAGCTGCTATATAATATTCATCTCTATTTGTGATAGATAAACCACTCCGTTCTCTTTTTTCTTTTGCTTTCAGCAGATATTTCATAAAACGGACTCTATGGATCCCTACAAGTGATCAATTTCGCATGAATTGCTATGATCCAGTAAGTCCAACATTGATTCTTCAGACGTGTCAATTGGACAAATACGCCCATAGTGACTCGGATGAATATCTCGGCTCCGAAAACTTGCGGTTCTCCCTGTCAACCCTCCAGGACCTAAAATAACTCACTTTTCGCCCATGAACAGTTTTAGTCAATGGATCTGTTTGATCAAAACTTGAGATAACGGGTATGTGCCAAAAAGGTCTCATAAGTAGTTATTAATAAAATTGTTGAAGTTGAGTTACAAAGTTTGGGGAGTCGGTTTCGATTGACGTATGAATACTCTACGAATAGTTTTTTGAACTGCATACAAACGACCAAGAGCCAATCCGAATTGATCTTGTAACAGATCCGCAACCGAACGAATACGTTTATTTTTCAAGGATTCATATCGTCATCGTCAAGTATACCTGTTCCAAATTTCATTCCAATCAAATGATCAGTAGCGGCCAATACATCCGTGGTAACAAGAATGTATTGTTCTGAGGTATATCAAGATTAAGTTCCGATTCATATTTCGTCGACCAATCCTTCCTAATTCACATTTTGTTGAAAAAATTCTTTGTAATTCCTATAAGGACCTGAAAAATAGGTCCCCACCTACACAAGCAAATTGTTGATAAAACTCCAAAATAGCTTTTTTCTTTGACTCTCTTCTCCTTAGCATTCGGGAAAGACAAGAAAATTTCAGGTAGGAAACATTATCAGAATTTCTCTTAGATCTGAAACCCATAGCTGATGATAGAACTAGAATAGATATCTTTGTTTTCTACTCACGCATGAGTCCATATCCTTTCTTTTTTATCAATTGCTAATTCCGATCTCCCTCCCAATCTGATATTATAGTCCCAGTGTAGATAGAAATTCTTTATGATCTAATTCCGAGCGGTAGTAAATACCAGGACTTAGCAATATTTGATTGATCACAATTCGGTATATTCCATTTATAATAAAGGTTCCTATGAATTCATTATAGGAATGTTTCTGATAGAAATGGTTTGCTTTGCACATCGAAACCAAAAATTAATCTCTCGCAGATATGCTAATTCGGAAGAATAGAGTGGATTCACATACGCATCTCTTTCTTTTATCGAGGGTTCTAGCAATTGATATCCTTTTCGCAAATAATTGAAATGCAATTTCGTGATCTGATCTTTAATTGTTGGAAACTTGTCAAGTTCTTCTGCCAAGGCTTGATTAATGAACCTACAAAATCCCTCGAATTGATCTGACTAAATCCGGGTATTGTGGATATTCCTCGTTTCATTCCGGAGCATCTTAATTTAAGTTTCCTGTTTATCAAAAAGAAAAATTCCATTATCAGCTCACTCTTCATCAATCCCTAATGATCGATCTAGCAATCATGGAATCTATATTCTGTTTACTGAATCATGAAATTTAGGAACTCATACATTATACGTATTTCATATATGTATTTCATACATATGAATAGAGACCATTTTGGACGAAAGTTCAGTTTGTAGTACAAATGAAATGAAATGAATTGATAAAACATTCCACAAAAAAATTCTACTAATTTACTTTATGTTATGATATTCTAATCAGATTGATGGCAAAAGATTTTCATTTTATCTCCTTTCTATGAATGTAATAAAGCCGTAATATAATATACTAGAAAGTTTGACTTACTTCTGATTTAGAATAGCGTGCTTATTTTAATTTCTCAAAATAATTTGAGGTTCTTTTTTTATTTCGATCGAGTAGTATAATTGCTAGAAAATTCAGTATTTCATTGTGGAATTCTAAAATAAAGTGTCCTTTTAAGCACATGCCAATCTAGTTATCCACCTCCCATATCCATGCTTTTATCGTAATTTCACCTGGTAGGCTAAGATATAGTCAGTTATAATTTATATCAGAGCAAATTTTTTATTCAAGATATTTAATTTAACATTTTGAAAAATTGTGCATGATTCCCATAGAGATATGTACATAAAGGATTTTTGGATAATAATGCTGTTCGACCTAAAGTTTACTTCATACACGGATTAAGCATAAAGCCATAATATTTTATTATGCCATTGAAGGGGGAGATACTGATTTAAGAGTAGTTCATCGCACAAAAAAAAAGAGAATTTCTAGTTAACGGTTCCAATTTGTTCTGAATTTGCAGCCTGTGAATAGAAATCCAATTTTCTTCTTTTTTCATCTCAATAGAAAGAAATGGAAGTTTTATTGTTATAATGCATGTTTTAAGATAGAATCTATCGAGGAGAATAGAAACTGACTAAAAAAAGCAGGAAATAGATTTTTGAAAAGATTGGAAAAAGTAAGTAGAATTATATTCAAAATAAAAGAAAGGGGTTGTAAGAAAACGGATGAATATTGCTGTTTTCAGATTTTTGATCGGATTTTGGCGGCATGGCTGCGGCAAGGCAGGGGACTGCAAATCCTTTATCCCCAGTTCAAATCTGGGTGCTGCCTGATCAATAAAATACTTAGGTTTTTTTAGTGCTGATCGAATTCGATAAATTTTACTTCGCATAAGTTCGGGCAAGAGAGTAACTGGGCCTGCTGATACTCTTTAGAGAAACCATACCATAGTTCTATCCTCAAACTAGGGTTAGGATTTGTTTTGGACGGTAGTGGCCAAAATGGTTATCAATAGGTGAGGTAGTGTTTTATCTTTATTATATGAATTCCTTTATTTTATTATATGAATTTGAATTGGTTCTAATTGAGATTCGATTTGATAATTTTAAAATACGAGGATAAGATGTCAGAAATCTTGGTATCCAAAGAAAGGTCCCTAACAGGGCATTCTTTTTTTTTCAATCTAAGATTCAAGATAGGACTCACGAAAGAATATCAAGATTTACTAATTATTATACATTTTTTATCGTACATCTTATGTTACCTACATACACTAAAGTAAGGACTACTTAATTCTAACGAGAATCAGATTAAATAGGTCGATCAAAAATCAATTTAGGAGTTGTGATAAAGTCTCTTCATTCTTCATAGAATGATACAAAGCAAGGCTGCAGGGTTTAGGTCAAAATAAACATAGGTAAGGTAGGTATCCAATAAATATTTATCTATCGACAATTTTATGGTATATTCAAGTCCTTTGCTTAAAAAAAAAAAAGAGTAAAAAGGAATAAAAATCTTCCTTATTCCTGCTTCTTCTATTCAGGACATCATTCCTGCATTTCTTTTTTAAAGGGCCATAGTATCGTATTTTTAATGCTCTCTATTCTACCAGAATTCTATAAGAATTTGTTAGAGTAAATTCTTGAACTGATTGATCCACGGCCTTAGGCGAATCCTTGACTCTGTAATTTTGATTCCACTATGATTATTGATCAATAGTAGAATAATCCTCACAGAAATAGAGACATAATTTAGATGGATATAGTAAGTCTTGCTTGGCTGTTTTTAATGGTAGTCTTTATTTTTTTCACTAGTAGTATGAAGGAGGACTCTAGGATACTACTAATTGATTGCTAATCAAATTGTTGTATCAATTTTCTTTTAACATTTGCATTAATCATTTTGTCAAACGTTATTTTAATCTTTTTTCTTTAGTTTTGTTTCATTCTGTAAGAAACTCTTGTATTGTAAGTTGCAAGAAAGAGCCATTATACTAATTCAGAATTTCTACTAGAAATGACGAATGGTTAAAAAAGTTCTAACATAAGAAAATTAGACTTTCTTCCACGGAACTATCTATGCATATCACACATTTTCCATTTCTTTTACTTTTACTATAGTCTATTCTTATTATTATTTTTCTTTCCTTCCATGGATTTTGGTCAAGAATTGTCTTTAGATTTTTATTTTGACCTGATTGAAATTAAGGGATGCAATGAAAAAGAAATTGAATTAGACTATTTAACTATTTCCAATCTACTAATCTATTCTATTCTATGTAGATTCAAAGATAATATAATAGAAAGAATCTGAAAGTCGCAGAAAAAAACTATATGTAGTTCTTTTTCTACTACACTTTTAAGATTCCAACCAGATCCTTTCATTTAAGACTTGGATTTTTTATTTAATCCCTTTAATTTCTTCAATGATTAATTGGAATTCCAAATTAATTATTTTGGCTGACTGTTTTACATAAATAATAAGTAAAAAAAAGAAGTAGGAACTAGGAATGAACAGTAGCAATAAAATGCGAGAATATTGACCTACAACTCTTTATTTTTTATTTTCACAATAACTCGGGATGTAATCCCATGGAGAGTGAAAAGGGGTATCTTGTAAATTCAAGGTAGGGTTGTATTCTGATAATACTGAATCAATTCAATATTATGAATATCGGATCTATCAAATCAATTCATGGATGAGAGTTATATTTCACGGATGAGAGTTATATAGATAATATAGGAAGATCCCTATCCACACTCAAGACCAAAATGGGTTTTTGATTGGATTAGGAATTCTTTTTTTAACTTTTCTATTTTTCTTTCTATATCTCTAACTCCACGAGCTTTCTCAATCTTATACTTTCTTAATCTTATACAATTCTCCTTTTTCTTAATAGTTACATATACAATTTCATAGTATGTATTATATGACCAACTTCTATGGGTCAAGTATAGACATCCAAATAAGCAGGTTGAGATGGAAAAGAGGTCTGAAATAAAAAGGAATATGATTTATGTATAGATTCCGGTAAATATCGGCATTTCATTCCATAAGAGGAATAGGAAATTAAGATGAGGATGGTATCATCATAAAGAAAGATAGAGAACATAATATCCTAAATTCTATAATCCACATCGTGTGTCTTTCTTTTATCTTTATCGATCGGGAGCAGGAAAAAATTCCTATACGCCTTCCTGCCTCTTTAATGAGAGATAAAATAAAAAAGTGAAGTGGCAGCTCCTGTGGGTATTTGATCCGTTTCGCGCCTTTTTTTCATGGAAAAGGAAATAAAGCCTTCATTCATTGAACCTTAGTTCGACTGACGGGTCGAACCCGCAGCCTGGCTTTTGACAGGGCGGTGCCTGACCAATTGAACTCATAAATCCTGCGGGGTGTATGGCATACCCATTCTTAAATAGAACTAAGAAGATCTGATTCGTCTTCGATTTCCCAAGAAATAGACGAATCATATACATGCATACCCACATAATATACGGGTATAGTGAGAGTGACATAACTAGTATGTCGCGATTTTTATCACTAAAATGATAATAATCCAGCCTCAATAAGAAAACTTTTGTTTGTAAGAAAGGAATGAGAGAGGATTAGAAAAAAATTCCCTTTTTTCTTTATCTTTATTTCTATAGATCGACATTTATTTTATGGAAGAAAACAAAAGGATTTAGTTCATATTCACGAAGCCCAGATTTTTGTTTGGGCTGAGCTTCGGATTTGAAACCAGCGTAGACATTGTCAAATTTACAGTCCGTCCCCTATTAACCACTCGGGCATCGACCCAGAAGAATTTATTCTAGGTTTTTGCTAATCTATGATTAACCTCCCTTCACATTTCCACCCCCAGGGAAGTCGAATCTGCTGCCTCCTTGAAAGAGAGATGTCCGGAACCACTAGACGATAGGGGCATCACTAGACGATAGGCCATATACAACTGCTCGTGATTATACTATAATCATAGTATGAGCAGCTTTTTGAATTGTCAATATCTGGAAAAGTATAAATAGATCCAAAGCAAAGAGTTTTTCCAACTTTTCTGTTATGTTTTCATCTAGGATTTTTTAGTTGATCGTTATAGATTAATTCTCCGTGCTTCATTTAGTGTTCAGACCAAAATGCATCCATCCTGCACTAAGTCATAAAATTCTAAAATATAGAGAAAGTTTCAAAAACAAAGAAAAAGTGAATCAATTTAGTAGAAAAGTACTCTATCAGATCTTTGAACCAACGACTTACGTCTTAGCACGAGATTACTTATCACTAATTTAAAAAAGCCCTTTATCGGATTTGAACTGATGACTTATGCCTTACTATGTATTATTTCACTACTGAGTTAAAAGGGCTTTTTATTTAATTCAAAATTAGCTACTTGGATTTCATTATGGGTCCACTGCATAATGTACATATTATATATATTATAGAGATAGAGAGAGAGACATTATGTAGAGATTGTATAAGGATATATCGATATTTTGAGAGCTCAAAATAAATTAAAAAAAAACATACTCCCATATAACATCCAACTCTTCTTGGTTCAGGTTTTCTGCTCGAAGACTAGTAAAATAGGCGGATTCTGGGAACCCCAAGGATTCAATGGTATATGGATATGGAAAATATAAGATTTGATCCTAGCGGGAAAAGGCGGGGAACAGATACCCAATAGGATATAGGATCCTGGGAGGAACTTTGGTAATGGCCTTGATCCTATGCTATTTTTTATTTGTTCTTAGTTCTATTGAACTTTTTTCATTTTTTAAACAAGAACTAATAAACTAGAATTGAGCTAGTGAAAAAGGAGAGAGAGGAAAGTGGAAAAGGAGAGAGAGGAAAGTATAATGGAGAGAGTCGACTAATCAGAGACTTTTAGGATCTTCTTTATCAGGTAAATCTGTCGGCCTTGGTCCGTTTTTTTTCTTTGTTACGACTTTTTGTTGCTTATTTATCGCCATAGGGAAAAGTCTATGATGAATTTGGAAACTCATCTCACTCCTCTTACCTATGGCTTTGACTTAATGGGGGAAGAAAATATCTTTCCAGAATTTCTTTTTTGTTCACCCTTGGACAAAAGAAAAGGAAAAAGGAATTTATAGGGACAGTGTTACCCCTATATCCCCTAGTTTATATTGTAGGAATAAAACAATTTAGGCAGTCTGACACACTTACGTCCTTGCAAAGTAAATAATATTAACAGAATGTAACTGCAGAATAGGATCCTAATCAAAATAAATACATTTGGTTCAGGCGCTATTAGCATGGTAAGAAAAGATTTTTTTACAGACCAGAGGGGCTATCTAAATCCTAAAGTAAAGGCGAGCGATCGAAGTAGAAGTACCAACGGCTCAGTGTCATGAACCTTCTCCATCTGATTCAATAAGGGGGAATTAGCCTTCTTGTCAAATGGCTATCCTTGACAAAGGGTACCATTTATACCATAATCTACAATGTAGCGGGTATAGTTTAGTGGTAAAAGTGATTCGTTCTATTAATAACTGAATTTGAAATGATATACTTAAGGCATCCTAAGTTTTTATTTTATATTCCGATGAAAACTTTAGTTCTTATAAAGGATTAAATCTTTTCCTCTCAATAGCATATTGAGGAAGAATATACATTCTAAGGATTTGTATCCAAAGACTAATTTAAATTGCATCCAAAAATAAAATTGGATTATGAGTACAGAGTCGCGAAGCATAATTTTGCATTGATTAAGTATTCCAATTTTGAAAATATGAGTAAAGGATCTATGGATGAAGATACAAAAGTTGATTTCAATCGTAACTAAATCTTCTTAAAATAAGGAATAAGGAAGCCAAATAGCTAAAAAACGATAGTTTTGGTTTACTAGAACCATCCGCATATTGTTTCAGCTCGGTGGAAACCCAATTTTTCCTCAGGATCTCTTGAATGAAATTAGGAACGAAGAAGTAGATTAGATGGATTTAGATAGAATTTCATCTCCTACTCTATAAGGATCATCTAGAAAGTGAGAGCTTTGGTTCCATTCAAATAGAAAAGCTGACATAGATGTTAAGTGGTGAGAATATCCATAAAGGAGCCGAATGAAATCAAAATTTCATGTTCGGTTTTGAATTAGAGACGTTAAAAATAATCAACCAACGTCGACTATAACCCCTAGCCTTCCAAGCTAACGATGCGGGTTCGATTCCCGCTACCCGCTCCATTCTGTATAAAAGGAGTATTCTATTTCTCAGACATGTTAGAGGCTTGTATTCAAGCCTTTTTTGTCCACCAGTTTCTGGTACTCCAGAGCGGAGTAGAGCAGTTTGGTAGCTCACGAGGCTCATAACCTTGAGGTCACGGGTTCGATTCCCGTCTCCGCACTTAGCAGTCTGTATAAAAGGACTATTCTATTTCTCTAGATATGGTAGAGGGGCGTATCCAACCCTTTTTTATTCATTAGCTCCCGGCCCTAGAGGGCAAAATTGAGCAGTTTATGAAGTCACTTGCCTTCAAAAAGAAGGCGCAAGGCTTCTCCCTACCCTGCAGAAAATAAAATGAAACGAAAGGGACAGTCTACCTCTCCTTCCCTTTAAAAACAGTTTGCCCGTTGTTTGTCCAGTTAATACCCAATTTTGGAGCCTCTTGGCGAGTTCTATTTCTGCCTCCGAGCGCCCTTTTTTGAGTGGGATGCAAAGGAAGGTAAGCATAGTAAGGGATACGGCACTAGACTAACACCTAATTAATACTTAATTTAATATAAGTAGTTAAACAATTAACTATACTAAACTTTTATCATAGTACTTTGAGAAATTAAGGGCGAGCGGCGGAATCGAACCTGCATCTTCTCCTTGGCAAGGAGATATTTTACCATTGAACTACGCTCACATGGTATATATTTTATAGCGTATATCCGCCTGGGTCGACCTTCTATGTCTGGGTCGACCGTTTCATTTCATTTTCTATTATATTAGAGTTTTCCTTTTTATTATCTGTCAATGAATATTCTAATGGGAATGGAATTTCATAATACTGAAAGAGAAGAGCTAGCAATTGAACGCAAATTGCGTTTTAATACGTCTCACTATTCTAATTTTTAGAAGAAATGGCCTTTATTATTTCTTTTTATGGGGTTAATAAATATTAACCAAATTTAATTTAAGAAATGAGAGAATTCAGAATAGCTACGAGAAAGACTAGTCCAATCCATAATGATGTACCAGAAAATACAACATTTTTATTATTTGACCAACCATCAGGAGAAGCAAATACAAGGGGTACACTAATTACTAAGACTGAGGAAGTCGCAATTAATGCAAAACAGCTAATTGGAAAGCAATAGTCATATTTCTAATCCTCCAAGCTACCATCAAATAAAGTTGACTACATATTTGATCCCTCACTTAACCAAAATTGTAAAAAAATACAAGAAGTAGGAGGGGTTTAATCATGAATCCATTGATTCTTCTCTTTAATTCAAATTTATTACTTAAACCGCTTTTTTATTTGGATATGGGGGTGAGAAGAGATTATTTACTCTTTATTTCACAAGGGTATAGCGGATCCTGTATCCGTGTATACAGTATACAGAGATATATCGAAAAGGAACTTGTATCTGATATCTTTCTAGAGGCTAATAAATCTTTTTATTTTTTATATGGCTATGTTCTATTTGTAGGAGTAAAATAAGGATTAGGCTGTGGAGAGATGGCTGAGTGGTTGATAGCTCCGGTCTTGAAAACCGGTATAGTTCTAGGAACTATCGAGGGTTCGAATCCCTCTCTCTCCTTTTGCTTATTGAATACGTTTGTTTCTTTCATTTTTTTTTTTTCTGTCCCTTATCTTTCTTTCATAAAAAGGAATGAATGGCTCGGCTAGATGGAATAACCGAGCCAGAACAGAAAAAAAGTAGAACAGGTATAAATAAGAAAATCTTAGTTAAGAGGGTTCATGTAAAGAACAGGTTCCAAATCACGATCGATTCCCTTTTCAAAACCTGCTGCAGCAGCTCGGGCTCTTCCTGCATGCCATAAATGGCCCACAAAAAGAAGAATCTTAGAAAAAATGAGAAGTTGATAACCAACTTCTAGGAGAGACATAATTAACTGCATTGATCTCGGTAGCTACGCCACCCACGGAATTTAAAGAGCCTAAAGGAGCGTGGGTCATATTCTGCTGAGCGTCGTTCTTGCCAAGGTTGTATGTCTTTTTTCAACCTACTCAAGTCCAAACCGTTGGGGCCCCTTAGAGGTTCTAACCATGGAGCACGAAGGTCCCAAAACGCATAGTTTCTCCAAAGATAACTTCCCAGTTGGGGAACGCATTAGATATTTATTTAAACCTGTGGGTCCTTGAGCGGATCCCACATTAGCTCCAAGACGCTGGTCTCTAACTAGAAAAGTAAATGCTTGAGCTTGAGAAGCTTCTGGCCCGGTGGGTCCATAAACTCACTCGGATAAGCTGTATTATTGAACCATACAAAACAACAAGCGATAAAACCAAAGACAGATAAAGCAGCTAAACTATAAGACAAGTAAGCTCCAGACCATACAAATGCACGGCGAGCCCATGCGAAGGGTTTGTTAAATATGCCAAATTCCGCCAAATACACAAATAAAACCCAACCATACATGCCCACCAATTATATCTTCTAAATCATCTACACTAATAATCCAATCTTCTCCACCAAAAGGAGATTTTAGTAAATAACCAAATATAACACTGGGACTAAGGGTCAAATTGGTAATTTTTCTTACATCTCCTTCAGGGCCCAGGTATCATATACACCGCCAAAATAAAGAGCCTTGAGTACTAGAAGAAAAGCACCTAGACCTAACAAAATTAAGTGAATACCCAAAATTGTAGTCATTTTATTTCTATCTTTCCAGACATAACCAAAGAATGGAAAAGATTCCTCAAGAGTCTCGGGTCCCAGAAGGTGATAAATGCCACCGAAGCCTAAGACTGCGGAGGAAATTAGTGAAGTACGCCAGATACAAAGTACGGAAAGTATCTAGAACTTCCTGGCCCTACTCCCCAACCTAGAGTAGCTAAGTGGAAGTAAAATCAACCCTTGTTCATACATGGGCTTTTCTGGTACGAAA
>JAHHZJ010004419.1:0-32630 GCA_021437245.1 Aegilops speltoides | reverse complement strand
ATAATAAAGTTATTATTTATTTCTTTCATATCATGATAAATGTTTATTATTCATGCTAGAATTGTATTAACCGGAAACATAATACATGTGTGGATATATAGACAAACAGAGTGTCACTAGTATGCCTCTATTTGACTAGCTTGTTAATCAAAGATGGTTAAGTTTCCTAACCATGGACAAAGGAGTTGTCATTTGATTAACAAGGTCACATCATTAGTTGAATGATCCGATTGACATGACCCATTCCATTAGCTTAGCACCATCGCTTAGTATGTTGCTATTGCTTTTATCCATGACTTATACATGTTCCTATAACTATGAGATTATGCAACTCCTGCTACTGAGGAACACTTTGGGTACTACCAAACGTCACAATGTAACTGGGTGATTATAAAGGAGTACTACGTGTGTCTCCAAAGGCGTATGTTGGGTTGGCGATTTCGAGATTAGGATTTGTCATCCGATTGCTCGGAGAGGTATCTCGGCCCTCTCGGTAATACACATCACTTAAGTTTGCAAGCATTACAACCAATGAGTTAATGTAGATGATGTATTACTGAACAGTAAAGAGATCTGCCGTAACTAGATTGAACTAGGTATTGATAACCACGATCGAATCTCTCGCAAGTAATATACCGATGACAAAGGGAACAACGATGTTGTTATGCGTCTCGACCGATAAAGATCTTCAGAGAATATGTAGGAGCCAATATGGGCATCCAGTGTCCCGCTTATTGGTTATTGACCGAGACGATCTCGTCATGTCTACATTGTTCTCGAACCGTAGGGTCCGTGACGCTTAAGGTTTCAAGGACGGTTATATTATGAGTTTGTGTATTTTGATGTACCGAAGGAGTTCGAGTCCTGATGTGATCACGACATGACGAGGAGTCTCAAATGGTCGAGACATAACGATTGATATATTGGACGGCTATATTCGAACATCGAAAAGGTTCCGAAGTTTCGGAGAAAACCGGAGTGCCGAGGGGTTGCCGGAACCCCGGGAAGTAATGGGCCTTAATGGGCCAAGAGGGGAGAGAGAGGGCAAGCGCCAGAGGTGGCGCCCCATGGGGGAGTCCGAATAGGACAAGGAGGGGGCGCGCCCCCTTCCTCTCCTCTCCTCTCCTTCCTTCCCCTTCCTCCTTCCTAGTTGGATTAGGAAAGGGGAGTCCTACTCCCACTAGGAGGAGGACTCCCTCCCTTGGCGCGCTGCTTCCTAGGGCCGGCCGCCTCCCCTTGCTCTTTATATATCAAGGGGGGCACCTAGAACACACAAGTTGATCCTTGAGATCGCTCTCAGCCGTGCATGTGCCTCCACCATATTCCACCTCGGTCATATCGTAGCGGTGCTTAGGCGAAGCCCCACGCCGGTAGAACATCAAGATCGCCACCACGCCTGTCAGGTCGATGGAACTCTCTCCCGAGCTTTGCTGGATCGGAGCCCGGGAGCGCCACCGAGCTGTACGTGTCAAGAACTCGGAGGCGCCGGAGTAACGGCCCTCGATCGGTTGGATCAAGGAGAATGTACGACTACTTCTTACGCCAGATCGCCCGCTTCGGGTCTATGAGGGCACGAGACAACACTCTCCCTCTCGCTGCTATGCATCACCATGATCTTGGCGTAAAGCGAGGAAAATTTTGAAATTACTACGCTCCCCAACAAAGGGTATCGAGCCCAGTTTTTATGGTTTGATGTTTTGCACGAGTAGAACACAAGTGAGTTGTGGATTTATAAGTCATACCGCCTACCAAAGATGTCATACTTTGGTTCAGCGGTATTGTTGGATGAAGCGCCCGACCGACATTACGCCAGCTTTACGCCGAGACTGGTTCTACCGCGTTTTGCACACGTGTGGTCAAGCGGTGTCAGCTTTCCAACTTTAGTTGAACTGAAGTATGGCTACGCCCGTCCTGTGAAGGTTAAAACGAGTCTATTTGACAAACTATCGCTGTGGTTTTGATGTGCGAGGTAAGATTGATTCTGCTTAAGCCCGTAGCAGCCACAAAGTAAAATTTGCAACAAACAAAGTAGAGGACGCCTAACTTGTTTTTGCAGGCATGTTGTGATGTGATATGGTCAAGACATGATGCTATATTTTATTGTATGAGATGATCATGTTTTGTAACCGTTATATCAGAACCGCAGAGCCGTAAGGTTGTCGCTTATTGTATGCAATGCATCGCTCGTAATGCTTTACTTTATCACTAAGCCAGTAGCGATAGTCGAGAAGCATAAGATTGGTGAGACGACAACGATGCTACGATGGAGATCAAGGTGTCGCCAGGTGACGATGGTGATCATGATGGTGCCGCAGAGATGGAGATCACGGGCACAAGATGATG
Organism: Aegilops speltoides; assembly: GCA_021437245.1. Classification (NCBI taxonomy): domain Eukaryota; kingdom Viridiplantae; phylum Streptophyta; class Magnoliopsida; order Poales; family Poaceae; genus Aegilops; species Aegilops speltoides. The sequence goes on along the minus strand of JAHHZJ010004419.1, from coordinate 30,287 downwards.
ATGACCATATCATATCACTTATATTGATTTGCATGTGATGTTTATCTTTTATGCATCTTATCTTGCTTTGATCGACGGTAGCATTATAAGATGATCTCTCACTAAATTATCAAGAAGTGTTCTCCCGAGTATACACCTGCTGCCAAAGTTCGTCGTGCCTGCACACCACGTGATGATCGGTGTGATAAGCTCATCGTCCATCTACAATGGGTGCAAGACAGTTTTTGCACACGCAGAATACTCAGTTAAACTTGACGAGCCTAGCATATGCAAGATATGGCCTCGGAACACGGAGATCGAAGGTCGAAAGCGTGAATCATATAGTAGATATGATCAGCATAATGATGTTCACCATTGAAAGCTACCCATTTCACGGATGATCGGTTATGGTTTAGTTGATTTGGATCACGGATCACTTAGAGGATTAGAGGGATGTCTATCTAGTGGGAGTTCTAAGTAATATGATTAATTGAACTTAAATTTATCATGAACTTAGTCCCGTAGTATTTTGCAAATCATGTTTTAGATCAATAGCTCGCTTGTTGCTTCCCCGTGTTTATTTTTGATATGTTCCTAGAGAATATTATGTTGAAAGATGTTAGTAGCAATGATGCGGATTGGATCCGTGATCCGAGGTTTATCCTCATTGTCGCACGTAAGAATTATGTCCTTGATGCACCGCTAGGTGATGCATCTATTGTAGAGCGATGCAAACGTTATGAACGCTATTAGCTCAATATGATGACTACTTGATAGTTTAGTGCACCATGCTTAATGGCTTAGAATCGACTTCAAAGACGTTTTGAACGCTCATGGACCATATAAGATGTTCCAGAGTTGAAGTTAATATTTCAAGCAAATACCCGAGTTGAGAGATATGAAGTCTCCAACAAGTTCTATAGCTAAAAGATGGAGGAGAATCACTCAACTAGTGAGCATGTGCTCGATTGTCCGGGTACTACAATCGCTTGAATCAAGTGGGAGTTAATCTTCCGATAAGATAGTGATTGATGAATTCTTCTAGTCACCATCACCAAGTTAGTAGAACTGTGATGAACTATAATATGCAAGGGATAATGTAAACTATTCCCAAGCTCTTCGCGATCGATGAAGGTAGAAATCAAAGAAAACATCAAGTGTTGATGGTTGACAAGATCACTAGTTTCAAGAAAAGGGCAAAGGGAAGAAGGGAACTTCAAGAAGAACGCGCAAGCAAGTTGTTGCTCATGAAGAAGCCCAAGTCCGGACCTAAGCTCGAGACCGAGTGCTTCACCGCAAAGGATGGTCACTAGAAGCGAACTACCCCAAGTAATTGGTAGATAAGAAGGATGGCAAAGTGAACAAAGGTATATTGATATACATGTTATTGATGTGTACTTTACTAGTGTTAATAGCAACCCTCGGCATTTGATACTGGTTCGCCAAGAGTAGTAACTCAAACAGAGTTGCGTATCAAATGAGACTAGTTAAGGATGAAGTGACGATGTGTGGAAGTAGTTCCAAGATTGATATGATCATCATCGCACTCTCCCTATACTTTCGGGATTAGTGTTGAAACTAAATAAGTGTTATTTGGTGTCATATGAGCATAAATATGATTTGATCATGTTTATTGCAATACGGTTATTCATTTGCTAGAGAACAGCTTGTTGTTCTGCTTACATGAATAAACCTTCTATGGTCATACACACCAACAAAAATGGTTTGTTGGATCTCGATCGTAGTGATACACATATTCATAATATTGAAACCAAAAGATGCAAAGTTAATAATGATAGTGCAACTTATTTGTGGCAATCGCTTAAGTCATATTGGTGTAAAGCGCAAGAAGAAACTCCATGCTGATGGGATTTTGAATCACTTGATTATGAATCACTTGATGCTTGCGTAATCATGCCTCTTGGGCAAGATGACTAAAACGCCGCTTCTCCGAACATTGGAGCGAGCAACAGATTTGTTGGAAATCATACATACCGATGTATGTGGTCCGATGAATATTAAGGCTCACGACAAGTATCATTATTTTCTCGACCTTCACAGATGATTTGAGCAGATATGGGTATATCTACTTGATGAAACATAAGTCTGAAACTTTTGAAAAGTTCAAAGAATTTCAGAGTGAAGTAGAGAATCATCGAATAGAAAATAAAAGTTTCTACGATATGATCGCAGAGGTAAAATATTTGAGTTACGAAGTTTGGCCTTCGCTAAAACAATGTGAAATAGTTTCACTACTCACGCCACCGAACACCACAAGTTGTAATGGTGTGTCCGAACGCCATAACCGCATTTTATTGGATATAGTACAATCTATGATGTTTCTACCGATTTACCACTATAGTTTTGGGGATATGCATTAGAGACAAATGCATTCACGCTAAAAGGGCACCATCTAAAGTCCGCTGAGACGACAACAATATGAAATGTGGTTTGGCAAGAAACCAAAGTTGTCGCTTAAAGTTTGGGATTGTGATGCTTATATGAAAAAGGTTTCATCCTAATAAGCTCAAACCCAAATCGAGAAATATGTCTTCATAGGATACCCAAAGGAGATCAGTAAGTACACCTTCTATCACAGATCCCAAGGCAAGATATTCATTGTTGAGAATGGATCCTTTCCAGAGAAGGAGTTTCTCTCGAAAGAAGTGAGCGGGAGGAAAGTAGAAAACTTGATAAGGTATTGTACCTTCTCCCTTATTGAAAGTAGTTCATCACGTAAATCTGTTCCGTGGACTACTACACCAATTAGTGAGGAAGCTAATGATGATGATCATGTAACTTCGTGATCAAGTTACTACCGAACCTCATAGCTAAACCAGAGTGAGATCCGCACTGAGTAGTACGGGAATCCTGTTCTCGAAGTCATGTTACTAGACCATGATGAACTTAAGTAACAATGAAGAAGCGATGGTGAGCCCAGATTCCGCGAAATGGTTTGAGGCCATGAAATCTGAGATGGGATCCATATATGAGAACAAAGTATGGACTTTGGTTGACTTTCCCGATGATCGGCAAGCCATTGAGATTAAATGGATTTTCAAGAGGAAGACGGACGCTGATAGTAGTGTTACTATCCACTAAGCTCGACTTGTTGCAAAAGGTTTTCAACAAGTTCAAGGGGTTGAATACGATGAGATTTTCTCACTCGTATCGATGCTTAAGTTTGTCTGAATCATGTTAGCAATTGCCACATTTTATGAAATCTGGCAAATGGATGTCAAAACTGCATTCCTTAATGGATTTATTAAAGAAGAGTTGTATATGATGCAACCAAAAGGTTTTGTCAATCCTAAAGGTGCTAATAAAATATGCACTCCAAATGATCCATCTATGGACTGGTGCAAGCATCTCGAGTTGAATACACGCTTTGATAAGTTGATCAAAGATATAGTTTTATATGCACTTCATGTGAAGCCCGATTTACAAGAAAGTGAGTGGAGCACTACAAAGATTTTCGATAAGTATATGTGAATGACATATTGTGGATCGTAAATAATGTAGAATTATTCTCAGAAAGCACAAAGGAGTGTTTGAAAGGAGTTTTTCAAAGGAAGACCCTGTGAAGTTGCTACATATTGAGCATCAATATCTATAGAGATAGATCAAGATGCTTGATAAGTTTTTTCAATGAGAACATACTTTGACAAGATTTTGAAGTAGTTCAAATGGAACAATAAAGAAAGAGTTCTTGCCTGTGTTACAAGGTGAAGTTGAGTAAGACTCAAACCCCACCACCAAGTAGAAGATAGAAAGAGAATGAAAGTCATTCCCTATGCCTTGGCCATAGGTTCAATAAAGTATGCTATGTCAGGTACCAGATCTATTGTATACCCTACACCGAAGTTGCAAGGAGTACAATGGTGATCTAGGAGTAGATCACAGTGACAGCGGTCAAAATTATCCTTAGTGGAATAAGGATATGTTTTCGATTATGGAGGTGATAAAAGGTTCGCCGTAAAAGGGTTACGCCGATGCAAGTTTTGACACCAATCTAGATGACTCTAAGTCTCGGTCTAGATACATATTGAAAGTGGGAGCAATTAGCTAGAGTAGCTACGCATGGAGTATTGTCGACATAGAAATTTGTAAATACTTACGGATCTGAATATGATGTAACCGCTGACTAAAATTATCTCACAAGCAAAACATGATCACACCTTAGTACTATTTGGGTGTTAATCACATAGCGATGTGAACTAGATTACCGACTCTAGTAAACCCTTTGAGTGTTGGTCACATATTGATGTGAACTATGGGTGTTAATCACATGGTGATGTGAACTATTGCTGGTAAATCACATGGTGATGTACATTATTGACTCTAGTGCAAGTGGGAGATCAAGGAAATATGCCCTAGAGGCAATAATAAAGTTATTATTTATTTCCTTCATATCATGATAAATGTTTATTATTCATGCTAGAATTGTATTAACCGGAAACATAATACATGTGTGGATATATAGACAAACAGAGTGTCACTAGTATGCCTCTACTTGACTAGCTTGTTAATCAAAGATAGTTAAGTTTCCTAACCATGGACAAAGGAGTTGTCATTTGATTAACAAGGTCACATCATTAGTTGAATGATCTCGATTGACATGACCCATTCCATTAGCTTAGCACACCATCGCTTAGTATGTTGCTATTGCTTTTATCCATGACTTATACATGTTCCTATAACTATGAGATTATGCAACCCCGCTACTGTGAGGAACACTTTGGTACTACCAAACGCCACAACGAATCGGGTGATTATAAAGGAGTACTACTGTGTCTCCAAAGGCGTGATGTTGGGTTGGCGATTTCGAGATTAGGATTTGTCATTCCGATTGCTCTGAGAGGTATCTCTCGCCCTCTCGGTACACATCACTTAAGCCTTGCAAGCATTACAACTAATGAGTTAGCTGTAAGATGATGTATTACGGAACGAGTAAAGAGACTTGCCGTAACGAGATTGAACTAGGTATTGATACCGACGATCAATCTCGCAAGTAACATACCGATGACAAAGGGAACAACGATGTTGTTATGCGCTCCGACCGATAAAGATCTTCGAGAATATGTAGGAGCCAATATGGGCATCCAGGTCCCGCTTATTGGTTATTGACCGAGACGGTCTCGGTCATGTCTACATTGTTCTCGAACCGTAGGGTCCGCACGCTTAAGGTTTCAAGGACGGTTATATTATGAGTTTGTGTATTTTGATGTACCAAAGGAGTTCGGAGTCCCGGATATGATCACGGACATGACGAGGAGTCTCAAATGGTCGAGACATAACGATTGATATATTGGACGGCTATATTCGACATCGGAAAGATTCCGGAAGTTTCCGGAGAAACCGGAGTGCCGAGGGGTTACCGAACCCCGGGAAGTAATGGGCCTTAATGGGCCAAGAGGGAGAGAGAGGGGCTGCGCCAGAGGTGGCGCGCCTCCCATGGGGAGTCCGAGGACAAGGAGGGGGGGCGCCCCCTTCCCTCTCCCTCTCCCTCTCCTTCCTTCCCCTTCCTCCTTCCTAGTTGATTAGGAAAGGGGAGTCCCACTCCACCAGGAGGAGGACTCCTCCCTTGGCTGCGCCTAGGGCCGGCCGGCCTCCCCTTGCTCCTTTATATATCAAGGGGGGGGGCACCCTAGACACACAAGTTGATCCTTGAGATCGCCTCAGCCGCAGGTGCCCCTCCACCATATTACACCTCGGTCATATCAGAAGCGTGCTTAGGCTAAGCCTCGCCACCGGTAGAACATCAAGATCGCCACCACGCTGCACGCCGACGAACTCTCCCCGAGCTTTGCTGGATCGGAGCCCGAGGACGCCACCGAGCTGTATGTGTCAAGAACTCGAGGCGCCGAGTAACGGCGCTGGGATCGGTTGATCGCAAGGAGAACGACGACTACTTCCTCTACTTTGTGATCGCTTCCCGCTTGGGCTCACGAGGGTACGAGACAACACTCTCCTCTCGCTGCTATGCATCACCATGATCTTGGCGTAGCGAGGGAAAATTTTGAAATTACTACTGCCCCAACAATATTGACCTTGGGTGATCGAGGTGCGATTTTTTTGTTTTCCACTTCGCTTCCCAACAAGTGGAGGAACCAAATCTGATGTATGGAACACGGTGATTCCTAAAGTGTCAAATGCAATGAACGATAGTTTGATGAAGCCTTATTCTCTTGATTTAAATGATGACGCCCTCGCTCGATGAGCTTCATGCAATTTTCTTTAAGTATAGGTAGCAGTTTTAAGCATTCTTTGACTTCACAAGTTCTATATGCAATAAACAAAGAAGGTGATTCCTAAGGGTGGAATGACACGGTGATTGTTACGACAACCAAAGTTGAAAACCCAAAGCTAACTATTTAATATAGAGCAATCATTTTATGCAATATCCTTAGGTAGTCTCCATAGTGATTGCCATATGTTCAAATTTGTCCTAGTAGATATTATTTCTCCATCCTAAGTGTCTTTTCTACCTAGAAGGCTATTCAACGATAATATGTTACTAGCTTATGAGAGTATGCATGCAATTAAAAATAAGAAGAAGGGCAAGTGGAGTTTACTATGCGCTTAATTCGTATATGTATATATAAAGCCTATGATCATGTTGAATGGTGATTTCTACATGGTATGTGCACTCATTTGGCTTTTTATGTTGAGTTTGTGTATTTCTTGAAGTCATGTGTTCAATGAATCACATATAATGTGATATTCGATAATCAAGAGACACATTTTTTATTCCGTAAAAGGGGACTCCAAATAGGAGAACCTCTCCTCCCTTATTTGTTTTTGATTTGGCGCTCGGGTCCTGCCTAGTCTTCCTGCTCATAGAGAGGAGGTTCATGGTATTAAAGGTTTCGGGTTTTGCATAATTACACCATCGGGCTTTCACTTGTTATTTTTCCGATGATTGCATGATCCTTATGAAAGCTAATATGACTAATGCAACCTCATTGAGACAAGTTCAAGATCAATATTGTACTAGTTCGCCTATTGGTGAGTGAAGCAAATTGCAATATCTATTTTTTTGTCCTAATGTGAATGTCGATTCAAGGCGAGTATATTTTAGGGCGATAAATACTATGTGTGAAACTTTGTCGATAAATACCTTTGGTTTATCGCTCGTGGTATGGGTTGACAAAGTGACAACTTTGTTCATCCGTTGGAGAGAATAATAACAGATTGAAAAGCTGGAAACAAAAATCTTGTCTGATGGAAGGGAAGGAAATATTATTAAAGGCAGAATTCAATCTATCCTTGTGTTTGCTATGTCGGTTTTAATATCCCAAAGAAACTGCGGCATGGAAATGATGATGAAATGGCTGAGTTTTTGTTAGGGAACGCTGCGTAAAATTAAAAATTTTCCTACGGTTTCACCAAGATCCATCTATGAGTTCATCTAAGCGACGAGTCAAGGGAGTGAGTCGTGATCTACATACCACTTGTAGATCGCGGCGGAAGCTTGCAGTAAGGATGGTGATGATGGAGTCAGACGACGTGATTCAAATCATCACGGATGTCCAAGTGCTGAACGGACAAGACCTCCGCTGCTCAACACACGCAGACGGACGGAGACGCCTCCTCCTTCCCGATCCAAAGAAGGGGAAGGAGAGGTTGAGGAAGCTCGCCCAACGGCAAAGATGACGGCGGTGGTGTTGGTGCAAAGAAGATCTCGGCCAGGCTTCGCCAAGCACTTAACGGAGGAGGAGAGGTGTTGGGAGGGAGGGCTGCGCCTGGATGTGTCAGCAGCCCTCCCCCACCCCCTATTTATAGGAAGGGCATGGACCTCTAGATGGGATCTAGAGGGGGGGCGGCGGCCGTGAGGGAGGCTTTCTTGCAAGTGGGCGCCCCTGTGGTTTCCCCCAACCCCAGGCGATGGGGCCCAAGGTGGGGCGCGCCAGCCCTCCAGGCTGGCTCCTCCCTCATGTGCCCATGTGGCCTCCTGGGGGTGGTCTCTCAGGACTCCTCGAACTCCCTCCTGGCCCCAGACAATACCGATAACCCCCGAAACTTTCCCGTCCGTATGACAACTTCCCATATATAAAACTTCACCTCCGACCATTCCGAACTCCTCGTGACGCCCGGATCTCATCCGGACTCAACAACATTCGTAGTCACATACTAGTCTTCCTAATAACCCTAGCGCCACCGAACCTTATGTAGACCCTACGGGTTCGGGAGACACGCAGACATGACCGAGACGATTCTTGGGCAATAACCAACAACGGGATCCTGGATACCCATGTTGGCTTCTACATGCTCCTCGATGATTTCATCGGTTGAACCACGGCGTCGAGGATTCATCAAACCCTCAGATATAATTCCTTTGTCAATCGGTATCGTTATTTGCCCGAGACTCGATCGCCGTATCCCAATACCTTGTTCAGCCTCATACATCGCAAGTCACTTTACTCGCACTATAATGCATGATCCCGTACAACACCTTGGTCACCTTGAGCTCATTATGATGATGCATTACCGAAAGGGCCCAGAGATACCTCTCATACATACGGAGGACAAATCCCAGGCCTCGATCCGTCAACCCAACAGATACTTTCGGAGATACCTGTAATGCACCTTTGTAGTCACCCAGCCATTGCCAGGACGCTTGATACACCCAAGGCACTTCTATGGTATCCGGGAGTTACACGATCTCATGGTCGGAAGGAAGAGATATTTGACATTGGCAAAGCTCTAGTAAACGAACCACACGATCTTTGTGCTATGCTTAGGATTGTCTTGTCCATCACATCATTCTCCTAATGATGTGATCCCGCTATCAATCTATATCCAATGTCCATAGTTAGGAAACCATGACTATCTCGCTCGATCACAACGAGCTAGTCAACTAGAGGCTCACTAGAGACATATTGTGGTCTATGTATTCACACGTATTACGATTTCTCGGATAATATCAGCTTATAGCATGAATAAAAGACAATTATCATGAACAATGAAATATAATAATACTTTTATTATTGCCTCTAGGGCATATTTCCAACAGCCTCCCACTTGCACTAGAGTCACCAATCTAGTTACATTGTGATGAATCGAACACCCATAGAGTTCTCGTGTTGATCATGTTTTGCTCATGAGAGAGCTAGGCACCAACGGATCTCGCAACATTCAGATCCGTGTACTTTGTAAATCTCTATGTCTCCATCTTGAACATTTTCAGGATGGAGTTGAAACGACGCTTGATGTGCTCGGTCCTTCTGAAACCTGGGATCCTTGGCAAGGGCAATAGCCCAAGTGTTGTCATGTATCAGTTTGATCGGCCCCGACGCGATTGGGTATGACTCCTAGGTCGGTGATGAACTCCTTCACCCAAATCGCTTCATGCGCCGCCTCCGAGGCTGCCATGTACTCCGCTTCACACGTAGATCCCGCCACGACGCTTCGCATGCAAAACTGCACCAGCCATCGCTTCCACCATTCAACATATACACGATCCGGGTTTGTGACTTAGAGTCATCCAGATCTCGAGTCGAAGCTTAGCGCCGATGTAACCTTTACGACGATTTTTCGCTCCTCCATAAACGAGAAACATGTCCTTTGTCCTTTTCAGTACTTCGGATATTCTTGATCATTGTTCAGTTGTTCCTTGCCGGATTACTTTGGTATCTTGCTACCAAACTTACGGCAAGGTTTACATCGGTCTGCACAAAGATGGCATACATAATAGATCCTATGGCTTAGCATAGGGGATGACACTCATCTCTTCTTTATCTTTTGTCGTGGTCGGTGATCGAGCCGAGCTCAATCTCACACCTTGTAACATAGGCAAGAACCCCTTCTTGACTGATCCATTTTTAACCTCTTCAAAATCTTATCAAGGTATGTGCTTTGTGAAAGACCTATGAGGCGCCCTCTGATCTATCTCTATAGATTTTGATGCCTAATATATAAGCAGCTTCTCCAAGGTCCTTCATTGAAAAACACTTATTCAAGTAGGCCTTAATGCTGTCCGAAGTTCTATATTATTTCCCATCAAGAGTATGTCATCTACATATAATATGAGAAATGCTACAGAGCTCCCACTCACTTTCTTGTAAACGCAGGCTTCTCCATAAGTCTCAAGATAAACCCAAACGCTTTGATCATCTCATCAAAGCGTAATGTTCCAACTCCGAGATGCTTGCACCAGCCCATAAATGGATCGCCGAGCTTGCATACTTTGTTAGCGCTTAGGATCGATAAAACCTTCCGCTGCATCATACATACAGCTCTTCCTTAAGATGTCCGCTAAGGAATGCCATTTTGACGCCCATCCGCCATATCTCATAATCATAGTATGCGGCATTTGCTAACATGATTTCGACGGACTTCAGCTTCGCTTACGGGAGAGAATGTCTCGTCAGAAGTCAATCCTTTGAACTTGTCGATAAACCTTAGCGACAAGTCGAGCTTATGGATGGTTACATTACCATCCGCCCCGCCTTCTTCTTAAAATCCATTTGTTTTCTATCGCCACGATCATCCGCAAGTCCGCCAAAGTCCATACTTTGTTTTCATACATGGATTCTATCTCGGATCTCATGGCTTCAAGCCATTTGTTGGAATCTCCCGCCATCGCTTCTTCATAGTTCAAGGTTCACCGTTGTTCAACAACATGATTTCGTGATGTGGTTGCTGCATTCACCGGGTGCGGAACGTGTCCTTGTGGACTCAATGAAGTTCAAGAGCAACTTGATCCAAGTACCTTGATCATCATCATTGTTTTTCTCTTCGGTTGTGTGGGCATCACAGAACATTTTCCTGAGCTGCACCACTTTCCTGCTCGAGAGGCAAGATTTCATCGAAGTTCTACTTTCCTCCCACTTACTTTTTTCGAGAGAAACTCTTTTCCGTAAAGCATCCATTCTTGGCAACGAAGATCTTGCCCCGGATCTTAAGTAGAAGGTATACCCGACGCCTCCTTAGGGTATCCTATGAAGACGCATTTTCCGATTTCTGTTCGAGCTTTTCAGTTGAAGTTTCTTTACATAAGCATCGTGATCCCCAAACTTTTAGAAACGACAGCCTTAGGTTTCTTCCCAAACCATAATTCATATGGTGTCGCCTCAACGGATTTAGACGGTTCCCTATTTAAAGTGAATGTAGCTGTCTCTAGAGCGATCCCCAAAATGATAGCGGTAAATCGGTAAAGACATCATAGACCGCATCATATCTAATAGAGTGCGACACGACGCTCGACACCGCTACTTCCGAGGTGTTCCAAAGCGCATGAGTTGTGAAACGATTCCACATTTCCTTAAGTGTGTACCAAATTCGTGACTTAAATATTCTCCTCCACGATTCGATCGAGGAACTTTATCTTTCGGGTCACGTTGATTCTCCACCTCATTCTGAAATTCCTTGAACTTTTCAAAGGTCTCAGACTTGTGTTTCATTAAGTAGACATACCCATATCTACTCAAGTCAACAAAGGAGAGTGAGAACATAACGATATCCTCCGCGAGCCTCAACGCCATTGGACCGCACATCGGTATGTATGATTTCCAACAAGTTGGTTGCTCGCCCATTGTTCCGAGAACGGAGTCTTGGTCATTTTGCCCATGAGGCATGGTTCGTATGTGTCAAACGATTCATAATCAAGAGACTCTAAAAGTCCATCAAGATGGAGCTTCAGCATGCGCTTGACACCAATGTGACCAAGGCGGCAGTGCCACAAGTATGTGGACTATCGTTATCAACTTTACATCTTTTGGCATCCACACTATGAACATGTGTAATATTACGCCGAGATTCATTAAGAATAAACCATTGACCATCGGAGCATGACCATAAAACATATCTCCTATATAAATCGAACAACCATTATTCTCGATTTAATGAGTAGCCATCTCAGATTAAACGAGATCCGATACAATGTTCATGCTCAAACTTGGCACTAAATAACAATTATTAAGGTTCAAAACTAATCCGTGGGTAAATGTAGAGGCAAAGCGTCGACGGCGCATCACATCGACTCGAACCATTCCCGACGCCAAGATCGTCACCTTGTCCTTCTTCGCCTCCGCTTATTCCGCATTCTCCTCGTGAGTTACAAATATGAGCAACGGCACCGTATCAAATACCCTGGAGTTACTACGAGTAGTACGGTAAGGTACACATCAATTACATGTATATCAAATATACCTTTGGTGTTGCCGCCTTCTTATCCGCTAAGTATTTGGGGCGCGCTGGCCAAGGACCCTTCCCTTGCAATAAAAGCACTCTACTCGTGCTTGGGTCCATTCTTTGACTTTCTTCCCGCAACGCTTTATCGGACACCGCAATTTCTTGCCGCCCTTCCCCAAGTTCTTCTGCCCTTGCCCTTCTTGAACTTAGTGGTCTTATTGACCATCAACACTTGATGTTCTTTTCTTGATTTTCCGACTTCAAGATCGAGAACACTTCAGAATGGTCTTTACCATCCCCGCATGTTGTAGTTCATCACAAAGCTCTTGTAGCTTGGTGGAGCGATCGAGGATTCTCACAATGACCGCCTATCTCGGGAGGTTAATGTTCACCTGGTCACGTTGTGCAACCGCATATCTTCGTGGATGTGCTCACCGACGTAACTGTTTCCTCCATCTTACAACTATAGAACTTGTCGGAGACATCATATCTCTCGATTCGGCATGAGCTTGGAAAACTAGTTTCAGCTCTTCGAACATCTCATATGCTCTGTGATGCTCAAAACGCTTGGAGCCCCCTGCCTAAGTTCAAAGCATGCCGCACCGAATGAGGGAGTAATCATCAAGACGAAGTTTGCCAAGCATTCATAATGTCTTGGTTCTTCGGGACGGAGCGCCACCTAGCGGTCCTTCTAGGACATATTGCTTCCTAGCAGCTATGAGGATGATCCTCGTGTCCGGACCCAAATTGTGAGAAGTTGCTGCCATCATCTTTCAAATTGGTTTTCTAGGAACGCTGAAGTTCATGTTGACATTAGCGCGGCCATTTGATCTACAAGACATATTTGCAAAGGTTTTAGACTAAGTTCATGATAATAAAGTTCTAATCAAATTATGAACTCCCACTTAGATTAGACATCCCTCTAGTCATCTAAGTGTTACACGATCCGAGTCGACTCAGCCCGCGGTCCGATCATCACGCGAGACGGACTAGACTAGGTCGGTGAACATCTTCATGTTGATCATCTTCCATACGACTCGTGTTCGACCTTTTCGGTCTCCGTGTTCCGAGGCCATGTCTGTACATGCTAGGCTCGCCAAGTTAACCCTAAGTGTTTTCGCCAGTAAAACTGCTTTACAATCTGTATGTGGACGTATCAATCCATCACACCCGATCATCACGTGGTGCTTAGAAGTTACTTAACTGTAGCAGCAGTGCACAGCTTAGGGAGAACACTCTTGAAATTTTTATAAGGGATCATCTTATTTACTACCGTCGCCCTAAGTAAACAAGATGCATAAACATAATAAACATCACATGGAATTATATAGTTGTGACATGATATGGCCAATATCATATAGCTCCATTGATCTCCATCTTCGGGCTCCATGATCATCTTGTTCGGCTTGACACCATGATCTCCATCATCGTGTCTTCATGAAGTTGAACACAACAACTACTACTTACTTCTTATGGCTAACGCTTAGCAATAAAGCAAAGTAGTTTACATGGCGCTTTTCAATGACACGCAGTCATACAAAAAATAAAGACAACTCCTATGGCTCCTGCCGTTGTCATACTCATCGACATGCAAGTCGTGAATCCTATTACAAGAACATGATCTCATACATCACAATTCATCATTCATCACAACTTCTCGCCATATCACATCACATGATCAATCGTAAAAACAAGTTAGACATCCTCTAATTGTTGTTGCATCTTTTACGTGGCTGCAATTGGGTTCTAGCAAGAATTTTCACCTACTAATAACCACAACGTGATTTTGTCAACTTCTATTTACCCTTCATAAGGGCCTTTTCATCGAATCCGCCCAACTAAAGTGGAGAGATGACACCCGCCAGCCACCTTATGCAACTAGTGCATGTCAATCGGTGGAACCGGGTCTCACGAAGCGCACGTAAGGTTGGTCCGGGCCGCCCATCCCACAATACCGCTGAAGCAAGAAAAGACTAGTAGAGGCAAGTAAGTTGACAAGATCCACGCCCACAACAAAATGGTGTTCTACTCTGCATTAGGAGAAACTACGATAGACCTAGCTCATGATGCCACCTTGGGGAACGCTATGCAAAATTAAAATTTTTCCTACCACTTCACCAAGATCCATCTATGAGTTCATCTAAGCAATCGAGTCAAGGGAGTGAGTTTGCATCTACATACCACTTGTAGATCACGTAAGGAAGCTTGCAAGGATGGTGATGATGGAGTCGATTCGACGTGATTCAAATCACCGATGTCCAAGTGTTGAACGGACAGCACCTCCGCTGCTCAACACACGTGACGGGACGGGAGACGCCTCCTCCTTCTTGATCCAGCAAGGGGAAGGAGAGGTTGAGGAAGCTCGCCCAACGCAAGCAGACGACGGGCAGGTGTTGGTGCAAAGAAGACTCGGCTGTGGCTTCGCCAAGCACTTAACGGAGGAGGAGAGGTGTTAGGGGAGGGGCTGCGCTTTGATGTGTCAGCAGCCTCCCCCACCCCCCTCTATTTATAGGGAAGGGCCAATGACCCTCTAGATGGGATCTAGAGGGCGGGCGGCCAGGAGGGAGGCTTGGCTCTGCCAAGGGGGGGCGCCTTCGTGGTTTCCCCAACTAGGCGCATGGGCTCAAGGTGGGGACGCCCAGCCCTCCATGGGCTGGCTCCCTCCCTTTTGCCCATGGGACCCTCCGGGGTGGCTCCTCCGTGGACCCCTCGAACCCTCCGTGGCCCCAGCATAATACCGATAACCCCGAAACTTTCCGTGTCCGTATGACAACTTTCCATATATAAAACTTCACCTCCCACCATTCCGAACTCCTCATGACGTCCGGGATCTCATCCCGACTCAACAACATTCGTAGTCACATACTAGTCTTCCTAATAACCCTAGCGCCACCGAACCTTATGTGTAGACCTCACGGTTCGGGAGACACGCAGACATGACCGAGACACTTCTCGGCAATAACCAACAGCGGATCTCGATACCCATGTTGGCTTCTACATGCTCCTCGATGATTTCATCGGCTGAACCATGGCGTCGAGGATTCGATCAAAACCTCAGATACAATTCCCTTTGTCAATCGGTATCACATTTGCCCGACTGACTCGACCGCTTGATCCCAATACCTTGTTCACCTCGCATCGCAAGTCACTTTACTCGCATCAGAATGCATGATCCCGTACAACACCTTGGTCACCTTGAGCTCATTATGATGATGCATTACCAAGTGGGCCCAGAGATACCTCTCCGCTAACGGAGTGACAAATCCCAGCCTCGATCCGCGGTCAACCCAACAGATACTTTCGGAGATACCGTAATGCACCTTTATAGTCACCAAGCCATGCCAGGACGCTTGATACACCCAAGGCACTCCTCACGATCTCGTGGAGTTAGCACGCATCTCATGGTCGGCGGAAGAGATACTTGACATTGGCTATGCTTAGGATTGTCTTGTCCATCACATCATTCTCCTAATGATGTGATCCCGCTATCAACGACATCCAATGTCCATAGTCAGAAACCATGACTATCTCTGATCACAACGAGCTAGTCAACTAGAGGCTCACTAGGGACATATTGTGGTCTATGTATTCACACGCAGTATTACGATTTCCTGATAATACAGCTTATAGCATGAATAAAAGACAATTATCATGAACAATGAAATATAATAATACTTTTATTATTGCCTCTAGGGCATATTTCCAACAATTTTCGTTGAGACATGAAGGAAAAGAAACGTATGCACCGATGACCGGGTGGATAATGTGTCCCTAAGAAAGATGGAGGTATGTTCTTTGTGACCTACACTATTTTAATTTGGCTATGCATGGGTTAATCAAATCCCCAAGATTCATATAACCTCCTCGATTCTCTATGCGGCTCAAGTGCTTCAAGCAAAATACTACCCAAACTACAACTTGCTTAACATGGACCTAAAAAGGATCATCTTTTACTCAAAGAAAGCATTGTTGCTAGTCTTAACATCTTCCTCAAGAGGTCATATCTAGAGAGTGGGTACAGGTGAGATGATCAACATTTGGGAGGATTTTTAGATCCCTGAAGACAATCTCAGAATGGTCCAAGCACCTAAAGGCCATATATTTCGCCAAACAATTGATGAGCTTATAGACTCATTGAGAACTAGGATGATGTGTTAATTCATATCTTTTATCATCGATTGATGTAGAAAGGATTATTTGGATCCCTCAAAGTGAGCAACTTGATGAAGATTTTGTGGCATGGAATTACACCAAATTGTATATTTTTTCTACACTGGATACAATATTGAATGGGAACATTCCCATCACATATAGATTCACAAGATCTGATGGTAAGGGGGCGCCACACGTAGTCCATTTTTAGGATATCTTATGGAAGCTACAGTGCCTAGTAAAGTCAAAATTTCGCATGGAAATCTCTATATAGAATAACACCGGCCTATCTATCTTAGCAAATAGACATATTCCCGCTTCAAAGACAATTCCTAGTTTGTTCTACGGGTCAAGAGGATATCAAGCATTTGATATTCACATGTGCACGCAAGGGCAAGTAAAAATCACGCTGGGCTTGATGCGTAATTGATGAAGCAAATATGCTGATAGATCGAGTTCTATAGTGCTATTGGAACTTCAAGGCCACCTGAGCAACAAGTCACCTTTTCTTTTCTTTTGGTCATGTTGATTGAAATAAATTGTGCTACTTTTGTACATTTGGTGGCGAGAGTTGATGAAAGGAGAAGTTGTAGCTTTTGTCATTATTTAACAGCTTTTTGCAATACAAGCCTGCAAGCAATTGTGGGGAGCTCACTTGAGTGCAAAAGTAAATGAAATAACATGGTGTAAACTCCAAAGAACACATACAAGCTTAATTATGGGCGATGGTTCTGGAGGTGCCGGAGCACGATGATTGGTGAACTACGGTATGACATTGCAACTGAAGTGCATTATGTGGCGCATAAAAGCGATGCTATTCCCACATAATGAAGTTTATTTAAATCGTGACGCATTCTCCTTCCCATAAAGTTAGGTATATTAGTTTCTACACTAAAATTTGGCAAAGTTATTTTATGGGATCCAATCTCAAATGAAGAGGATGTTGTGAGGTAACCGTGTTCGCTTCCGTAAAATTAGGATTGTTAGTGATGGCCATATCTCGAATGAGAGATAAAGGCAGGTGTGTCTTAGATTATGGATTGCATGAAAATCTTATTAGTCTAAGATTTTGGGAAGGTGGGAGTACTTAGTTCACTTGGCTAACAGCTTGTTAGCACTTTTTTTCTAGGTAGTTATTCCTTCCCACAAAGACGTAATACTAGGGTAAAACTTACGCACATGAGTAGGATTTCTCGGAGCACAATTTGACTAGACATGCTTTTTAATTCAATTCTTCCATTTTCTGAGATGATATTCCTCCTAGCTTTATTTTTTATGTATCTATATTAGAGTTAAAATGAAATACGCCTATAAAGGCTTCCTTTAAAAAACTCACATGCCACACCCTCACATGTGATTCAAGATCAACTCGGAAAAGGAAACCCGCAAATGGCATGCCTATGTTAGGACTTAAATGGTGTTTCCTTGTTGTTGTTCTTATCCATATACTCGACAAGACAAGTTATTAAAGTAAAAGGAAAGCATATTCAGCATCCTTAACCTCATCAAGGATGTTGATATGCTTTCCTTACGTGTTTCTCTTGCTTATCTCCATAATATTTGATTTTCTTTTTGCTGCATACTTGCTTCTTCTGAGCAATATTTTTGCCAATGATTGTAAACGACGCTTGACGTGCTCATCTCGTGACTTTTGGGTTCCCGCTTGCCTATACATAAGATTATTTTGGCATCTTCAACCTTCAATGCGTGCATCATGTTATCTGCTTCGAGGTTGGTTGTTGCCGACGGGACAGAGAAGCTTCGCTGCACTGCACATGCAGACTGCTATCTCACGGGTATAACGGAACGCATGGATCCATCTCGACCTAACATGCTTGTCCTCCTCCCAACTAAATTATGGGCAACGAGACGTGAGCGCAACCAGATTTCCGCCGCCACCGAGCTCTTCCCCATCACGATTCTATCCTGTCCCGCCCGTCCTGCTTGAGATAAAGGGACAAAAGAGGCTCACTGACGGACGCCTCAAACGGACAAATATCCGGATTCCGTCTGCTGACCCATCCTCGCCAATCCGCGACAAGCACGCCTCTTGCTCCCCGGTGTCTCGCTTGCTGGGACACTAGCAAGTCCGGCCTGCTCCCCAACGCTTCACCTCTCTCCTCGCCGCACACCGGGCCGGGCGCCTCTATTCTCCGCCGCCCTCACCGAACAGCCCTCGCCATCCATACGAAAACCATGTCCGGACATGGACGCCACTATGCCCAAGGCTCGCCAGTAGTTTTGGTCGTCGCCGCGCTTATCGAGGGAGGTTTGGCTGTCCGCCCTTGCGGGTGCCGGAGGGGACACGATCGCCAGCGACGGACCACGGCGATCGAGGCAGATTCCAACGAGAGCTCCAGAGCAGCCAAGAGCCGGCCGCAACCACCCCCTCCAAGGCCGAGGTGATCATCATGCCGCCGCCACCGCAATCCGCAAGGTGTTCACCTTTTGCCAACAAAGGTATGGACAAGTGGAGACGAAGTTTTTCTTCCAAAGATTTCCTTTGTTCATCGGACGATCTATTGCCGGATGATGAAGATCTTGTGGGCTGTAATCGTCGCTCACGACCATATTCAACGGCAGCCTCTCGGCAGGGGTTCACTCCTCGCCGTGGTTCCAACCCGAACCGCAATAGGAGTGAGGCCACGCCCGCTTCTATGCCGATTATTTTGCCAACACCCCGCTTCTTCGCTTCGGATAAATTTCGTCGCTGCTGTATGGCAAGGCATGTGTTCAATCGTATCCGAGAGGGAGGGTTGCTCATGACCCATACTTCGAGTGTAAGATCGGATGCCCTTGGCAAGCTTGGATTCTCCCTTACCTGAAATGCACCGCGACCATCCGTGCATGCTTGCATACACGTATTCCAGCGATCCGTGGACGAGTATGTGCGTATGAGTGAGACAACATGTTTGATGTCAATGTACAAGTTTTGCCAAAGGTGATCGAGGTGTTTGGCCCAGAGTACTTGAGGCAGCCAACCTGTCACTGACATGTAGAGATTGTTACGATCAATGCAGCTAGAGGTTTGTGCATGCTTGGCAAGATTGATTGTATGCATTGGGAGGAAGAACTGTCCATTTGCTTGGCAGGTAGGGTCGGGGTTGGGCGACATATGCCAAAGGATGGCTTATCATGGTGGGGGTGAGAACGTCAGCCAAGTGCCTCGAAATAGGATGAGGCGAAGACATGCACGGCATGATCTACCCAGCTTCAGGGCTCTCCGAGGAGATAACACCCCCATCGCTGCTCAAGGGGTCTCCGTGATGGTCACTAAGGCAAAGTGAATACAAGCTTGCTCCTAGAGCTGTTTCGGAGGTAGGAGAAGGCAAGGCTAGCTCTCCCTTCCTATATGGTCCTCCTAGTGCTAATGGATCTCAACCCTTGATGGGTGCCTGGGGTTTATATAGCTCTACCCCCTGTGGTTACAATGGTAAAACCGCTGGGTGCGGGTCCCACCATCTGCCTCTCAGCGCCGCCTTCTCCGCCGACCCTGGGCCCGACCGCTGTGCACGAGGGCTGCCAAGGCCCTCACGGCGGCGGGTCTTGCCTACGGTAGACATTATAGCCGTGTTCTAATGATGCAGTGCTCAATCATGGGGTCATGGCAATGTGGTCACTACCGACGGGCGATCATCGCTGCTGCCTCTGGCTTCCGGTTATCATGGTGGGGCCTGTGGAGGGCCACCGACCGGGGCCGACTCCCCAACGGGTCCAACTCTCTGCTCTTGCCTTCGTACTCGCCGACCGGTAGGCCCATTGCCTCCGGCCGCATGCGTATGTGCCGTCAGGTACTGTGGCCTCTGTGGTTGACAGTCAGGCTGGCATGGCAACAGCAGGCCGGGCGGAGATCTCCGTGGGTAGGCGCGCGTGACCATGCCATGCCTTTTAATTATCGGGGTGGTTGAGTCGCGCCGACCCCATAGTCGGCTTCCTTGAGCGCCTGGGACTCGGGCTTAACCGGGAGTCGCCTAGGACTCAAGCTTACTTGAGTCGCCTGACTCGGGCTTAATCGAGTCGCTCGATTCAAGGGCGCAGCTCTCGCCTCGATGTCTCGAAAGGTTCTGTGACCCGGTTGGCCTACCCGCGGCCCATTACTCCGAAAGAGTCCCCGCAAGCTAACGAGGCTCCGAGGGTGATACGCCTGGCCTCAGAGTTTCATTCTTTCGCGGGGGAATTTCGCCTTGCTGGTTGTCTTCCTTCAAGCCAACGGCGTGAGTCGATCCACAAGAGGGTGCCTTGCTTCGCCGCCCGGCCGTAGTCGATTCAATGAGGGCCGCCTTGCTTCCAAAGGAGTTTGAAAGTCGCAATGGGAACCAGCGGCGGTTCGACACGCTTCGCTGTCGCCGCCACGGCCGCTGCCGCAAGGGCGCCACGTGGCAAAGGGCCCGCTCACCCATGCGCGCTGGCGGGACGGGTCGTCAAAGCGGGCCTACCACTTTCGCGCCGCCCGCGAAGGATCCATTACGTCACAGGACGGTGGTTTCCCACGCCGTTATCGCTACGCTGTAACTTGCGGTAATCGTGGGCGCGGGGGTCGCGCACGCTAATCCCACGCCGCCCCATCGGCTTCTTCCCCACAGTGCCTATAAGTAGGCGGGGAGCCGGACGGGAACACACGCGCCATTCCTCCCTGCACCCCCGCTTCCTCGCTTTTTCTTCCTCCAGCCATCATCAAGACCAAGCCGCCCCGCACCGCAGCTGATGAGTTCCTCCTCCGCCGCGGGTCTCCGGCCAGGCGCTCCAAGATGTGGGACGGCTCCTGGATGATGACATCATCGAGCACCTCCAGCAGACGCCGCTGCCCCGGGCCACAACCTCAGAGCAGCTCACGGCCAAAGGGAATAAGGCCGCGCGCAGAGAGGGAGAGCGGTCATATTCCGCCGCACTTCATGCGCGCCCGGCCATCCGGGCGAGCGGCTTCTTCCGCCTTCTTGAGTTCAACGGGCTCCAACCGCACCACCTCACCCAACACGGTGGTGCCGCTGGCCTTTCGCCATCCTCGTGCGAGGTTTTCTTTACGCTCTTCCCACCATCGAGCTGCGGGGAGAGTTCTTCCACCCAGCTCGCACGCACGTCAGCCGGTGTGCTTCTGCCGCGCGCCTTCATCGCGATAAGCGTAGGTCGACCACCGACAACCCCTTTCCTCCATCGCGCTAATCAAGTCGGTGAAGATGTGGCAGCGGTCGATTTATGTGAAGAACGTCGCCACGGAAGGCGACCGGGTCAACTCGCCAAGATTACAAAGCCGCAAGACGCTGGCCGAGGCTTCCTCACCTGGTCCCATCGGGCCAAGACGCCGACTCGCCGCATAAGCTGCCACCAGCGACCGAAAAGGCCGACGCAGCTTGAAGGCTCGGTCGAGCCTACTTGTCAAGCCGCCTTCATGGCGCGCCGAGTCCTCCCACCTGAAGGCCGACCTCATCTGATCCGCCGATGAGCGCATCGCCGACCCGACCCGGATGAGCACCTAGACATGCCTCACGCCAGAGGTGGCTAACATGGTGAATCACATTTAATCTGCCAGCTCATGGAAGACCGGCAGTCGCGAAGGAGCCGACTCACGCGCCAACCTCCGCCCTGCGGTAAGTCAAATCTTTTGTTCTTTTGTTTTTCTTTGTAGCTTAATCCGACTTCCGATCTTCTTGGTTTTTCGAGTCAACCCTCATCCAGCCTCCGCAACGCAGACCACAGACATCCCCGCCAAGTTCGCTTTGCATCGAGCGGAGAGCGACGCCGACGACTCCGGATTTGCGGCGGCGGCGGATGCCGAGGCCAAGGCGGAGGAGGAGGAGCTAGGCGGCTCGCCGCCGGTGACTCTTCGCCGACCGCCGTAAGACGAGGCCAAGGGGAAGTCGCGCCGCCGCCAATCGGAAGCCGCCATCCAGCGCGAGTTCCTCCGCTGCTTGGCTACCAAGTCGGGCGCTGAAGAAGCACTGGTCCGGCCGAAGTTCGCCGGGCGGTCGGCCAAGAAGTTCAAGGGGCGGCCATCCGCTGCTAAGCTGGAAGAGGCGGCCGCAAGGCCAACCGCCTGCAGGAAGTGAAGAAGCCGCGCTAGTCTCTCGCGTAAGCGCTTTCTACCTTCGCCTTTGTTTTCTTTGATGGATCTTTTTCGAGTCTTTTTCATTCCGCTCTTTTGCTTCAGTGGCCCCACTTTCTCGAGAGGGTCGCCGCTCTGGCTATATGGGGTCGGCCGAGACGCCCGCCAATACTTCGGCAGATTGACCGGCCGCCACGACTGGGAGGCGACAGAGCGCAACGCGCGGAGAAGCGCCAAGAGGAAGAGGCCGACCGTCTCAAGAAGGCGGAGGCCGAAAGCGTGGCCTCCGCCCGTAAGAAGCCGGAGGAAGTCTGCCGCCGCCGCAGCAAGCAAGACAGCTGAGGAGACCGCGCAATCAATCGGGCGCTGCTTGTCGCCCCGCTGAACTCGCGCCACCGCCGGAGTTCACAGGGCAGACTCGAGAAGTCGGCGGAGAGCACTCTGTGGAGAAGGACGGGCGCAGGCTTTACATCGGCACGGCCACGCCGCCACCGCCGCCCACCGCCATCGGGAAGTGCGAGGGGCTGGCAAATGCGTTGCCTGCCATCGCCGGCCGATCGAGACGAGGCGTGGCGAGGCTGCTCTTCAAGTCGCCTCACATCAGCGGCCACGCCTTGAGAAGGCGGCTTTTGCCATGCCCCTTGGAAGCCGGGCGCCACCAGTTCGGGCCATCCCAGATGCCACTAGTAGAAAACGGAGTCTGTAAGCGCCATCGTAAGTGGGCCTTTTTAGTGCCGAGCTCCATAACCGACTAAAGGGTGGTCACTAAAGCCCCCTTAGTACCGGGTTCCCTGATTTAATCGGGCGCCAAGTGCCACCACGTGGCGTGAGAGTCGCTACTCAAGAGTGGGATTCTTAGTACTGCTGGTGTTACCAACCGTACTAAAGGTTTTTTGAATTTTGGAAAAAATTGATTTTTTTCGATTTTTAATTTTTCTGAAATATCCGATGATTTAGTCTCTAATCCTCTCTTAACTGCTCAAGTGTGGATCACCTATTCCAAATCATCTAACTTCCCGACCGTCGGTCACCCATCCCTCTCACTACTTCTAACCCAAGCACGCTTAACTTTCGGGTTCTATTCTCCTTCGCTTCAAGTCCGCACTTGTTGTTTTCCGATAATAGTAAGATGTTAATCCTATTAACCCTCGTGAGTTTAGCTTGAGCATGAAGTCACACATTTCACCGCTTGAGTTTGAAACTATTATTCTAAAAAAACAGTAATTATTTAGTAACGCTTAATATTTCTTGAATAAGTTTGACCATAGTTTGACCACAATCAATTTATAGTTTGACCAGATTTGACCAAAATTCAAAAATTGAAATAATTATTTAGTAACACTAATATTCTTGAATAATTATGTAGTAACATTAATACTTCTTGAATAAGTAGTTTGACCAGATTTAACCAATTTTTTAAAAACTGAAATTATTTGACCATATCTTTTTTCCTTCCGAATTTGAGGATTCTAAATAATTCCAAATAGGCCATAGGGTCTCCATCGGATGGATTTTTCGTATGAATTTTTGATATATTATACATTTTTTTTCCGACATTGTATGCAAAAAGTTATAGCCGCTTTTACATTTCACTACATTTTTAGTGCCGGGTTTGTGTCACAAACCTGCATTATAGGGTCGCACTTTTAGTATCGGTTCATGGCACGTAACTGGCATTAAGTTAGATTTTAGTATCGGGTTCTGCAATACGAACCGGTATTAAAGGTGATCATGGGGCTCCGCCCGACGCCATTGCCACTACCCCTTTAGTACTGGTTCGCGCTACAAACCGCACTAAAGGTTCAACACTAACCGCATTAATGCAATTGTTCAACCGCACTAATGGTACCATTAGTACTGGCCAAAATCAAACCGCACTAATGTGCTTCACGTCAATCTTTTCTATTAGTGTGCCGAGGCGCATAAGCGTTAAGGCCTACTAGGTGGGTGCGAGGAGGCGGCATTTTATCCACCAACCAGGCGCCTCGGACGCAGCAGCGGTTGCAATGAGGGCGGTTTACATCTAGAGCTGCACTAAGGCGATCCGCGTCAGCGAGCGCCTATCCGAGTATGCTTTCTTTTGACTTTATCTTTTCGCTTTTTCTTCGTAAGCGCGCCTACGCACTCCATCGGTATAGTCCTCGAAGTTTCGGGCCGCTTGCCAGTAGCGCCCGAACTCAACTGCGAAGTTCCTCATTTTTGTCTTTGTCGATTGTTTATCACGGGAGTATCACAACTCGCCGCCAACGCTTTCAACCGCAATGTTGAGCAGCCGGGAAGCAGACCGCCGATTTGTCGGAGAGCCGTAGAAGTTCTTCTTCTTTCACAAGGCGCTACCAAGCGACCCATCGGGCTGTAGTCCTCGAGATTCGGGCCGATCGCTGGAGCGCCAAAGCCGGATCTTCCAAATGACCTTTTCTTGTCGATTTACTTAACGCCCTTTCTCTTTGTTCTCCAGAGGCCAATGCCGCCTCTTCAGAACGGTTGGGCTTAAGTCAGCACCACTTTCACGCGCCAAGGAGGAGGAGGCGGCAAGCTCGCTACGAGCGGAGCCTCGCGTCACAAGGCAGCTGGCGGAGCGTATGAGCTGCTTAAGGCGTCAGACGTAAAGTGTAGAAGAGAGACCGCTTTCTTGGCCGAAGTTCAAGGCGAAGTGCTCTTCTCCGGATCGATAGGCGATGCGATGCTGACCGCTTCCACGAGATCAAGACATTGTCGACGCGTGAGTTTTTTTTGCTTTTTCTTCGAGCCGACCGATCAAGTCAGCCGACTCGATTCTTTCTTTTGCTTCTTTCTTGTTTTATGCATTTCTTCCCCGCCACCGCAGTGGTCACTCGAGCCATCGAGGCTGATCGCGAGGCGCGGAGGGCAAATGGCGAGAGATCGCCGCTAACGCCCCGACTGGCCGACGAGCAGCTCCTCGAGCATCGAGACCGCCATGGCGGTCGGCCCATCACCAGCCGGCGCCTGCTTCAACGCTGGCCGGGCCTAAGCGATCTCCACGCCAGGCCGCATGCTCATCTCAGACTCCCACTCGGATCGCCGACTGGCCGGAGGTCGCGGGCTGGCCGCCTTGAGGCATGGAAGGGTTCTCGCCCATCCTGAGCGCCACGGCCTTGGAATTCGCCAAGGCTTGGTATCCGTAGCTGGACCTGACCGGCTGGCCGCCGATTCCGCCGAGGCCCAGTGTAGAATCGGCCGTGGAAGGCGCCTATCGAGCTGCGGCGGCGGCGATCGCCGACTACACCGGCACCAGCCGCCTTTCATTCCTGGAAGGGTCGCAAATGGCGAGGAGGTGCCTCCCGGAGTTGTTCGATGAACTCGAACACGGCGAGGACTCAACGGAGGTGATCGGCTCCAAGACCGAGGAGGAAGACGAGGCGGGGACGAGACGAGACGGAGGCGCAGAAGACTTGAGCGGACGACCACCTCAGCTCGACCAAGGCCTAGCAACGAACGAGTTGCCTCGACTGGCCCTGGCCGTCGGAGATGATCAAGCCGAGATCGCCAACAGGTCCGCCTCCGGCGCCTCGACACCGCCTGCCTCCACCGACCAACCTGCACGCCGCTTAGGTCGCCTTTCCGCTTTATTTTTCTCCTGCCTTAGTAGTCTTGGAAAGAACTTGTCGATTCACATAATTCCCACCTGTGGGTGTATTTTTGAACTTGGCCGAGGCCTATGTTATGTAAATATCTATCCGACTTCTATCTTTCCTTGTTTCGCTGCTCTTTTGGCTTTTGCCGCTTTTCCGCTTTTCTATAGTCGCCGCTTGCTGCACTTAACAACCGCTTAAGGACTGCCGCTTAGGTCAAATGCTTGGTTATTTTAGGAAGGCAAGTACTTTGCCTTTATAGAGTCTTTTAACAAGTTGGATAGAAGGCGCAAGTGTCGATTATTCAAGAGTCGGTTTCGCAAAGAGAGGCCGGAAGCCAGCTTGGGCTATGCATGCTGTTGAGTCCTTAGCCATTTTTTCGTGTGTAAGGCCGTTTGCTTACATTTCCGCTTACTAACAATAGCGTCATAGCTGCGGCTTCGACAGAGAGACGGCTTAAGCGCCGACACTACTTATCCGATCACAGGAAGCATTTCATAGCGAAGATTTGGCGAGTCCCCGGCCGACTAGTCGAAACCCGTGCCAAGCGGCATAACAAAGAGTAGTATACTGGAGGCATAATTTTATCATACAGATAACAAAGGGCAGTCCCCGAGCTGCTCCCTGGGGCCAAAGTCTCTGCACTTTTAATACAAAGGATAGCATGGTACATATCATCAACTCAGAAATCTTCGGAGGAGATTTGTGTTCCATGGTCGCTCCGACCGCTTGCCGAGTCGCCCTCTTGGCGCCGCCGGGCTTCGGGTGTCGATTAGGGAAGTAGGAGTCGCTTTCAAAGACTTTGTCGACGATGAAGGGCCTTACTAGGCGCTAAAACTCAGCTGTCGGGCTGTTCGCTGAATCAGCCGGAGCACAAGGTCGCCTCTTGGAAAGATCTCGGCCCGACCTTCGGGTTGTAGTATCGGGCAGAGACTCGGTAGATGTCGGACCGGCCGAGTGCCAACAGCCGCCCACTTCCAAAGAAGTCGACGCTGCCTTGACGCAGTTTCTCTCCGCTCTCTCTTGTGTACATGGTGACTCGTGGAGAGTCGAACTCTATGTCCGCCGAGTGATGACAGCTTCGCAATCAGAGACGAGGAAGAAAGGCGTGTAGTCGGTCTGACTTGTTTCGAGTCGTGCGCAGACTCCAGAGGACGGCTAGCAGCTCAAGCCAATAGTCGGCCGAACGCCGAGTGGTTCGACCACCGAGGCTTGATGCCGGATGTGATGAGGCCGCTTTGCTCGCTTCCACCTCGCCGCTTTATCGTGGATGGGAAATGGACGCTAAGTCTGGCCGATGCTCGTCATGCGAGAAATGGGCCAAGGCGCCTTTGGTAAAATTTGTGCCATTGTCGGTGATGATGCTCTCGCGGTATACCGCATCGCACCGTGGATGTCGGCAATGAAAGTCACCGCATTGGACCGCTCAATCTTTTGATGGGCTTTGCTTTTATCCACTTGGTGAACTTGTCCACCGCGACAAGCAGATGAATTAGGCCGCCTTGGGCCGCCTTGAATGGTCCCACAATGTCCAGCCCCAAACCGCAAAGGGCCAAAGCGATGGAATTTGTTCCTCAGCGCGAAGCCATTGAGCGCGCTTGGAGCGGAATTTCTAGCACCCTTGCATTTTTGGACTAATTCTTAGCCTCTTTCTAGGGCAGTCGGCCGAAGAAACCGGCCCAAAGGCTTGGGCGGCGAGTGCTCTTGCCGCCGCATGGTGGCCGACTCTCGCTCTAATGGATGTCTCTCGAGAATTGCTTGGCCTTGCTCTGCTCCACGCAGCGCCGGTAGACACCAAAGTGACGCGCCCGACCCGCTCTCGCCATGGTTATGGTAGGCTGCCGCCAAGCGCTGCACTTGCCGAGCCAAGATCATCACTGGTGTTCTCTGCTCACTAGAAATCTTGAGGATGGGCCGCGCCGAGGGTGCCGCTATTTTTCAACTCGCCACCACCGCGATTCTGGACAAGGGCGGCTGGCTGGGAGGCTGCTGGCTGGAGTTCGCGGGTCATTGATGGATTGACGGGTCTCCGCCGACCGTCAGGAGTCTCTCTGGCCGGTTCAAGTCTTGGGTTGATTGTCGCATCCCCCTGCCAGTTCAAGTCCCCGGCCGCTTCACTGTGATTTTCTTGAGACCGCTCGCCGGGGCTCTTGAGTCGGATCCGACTTCTTCGGGAGGAGCCGACAAAGATGGAGTCTGATTCTCGTGAAGGCTTGATAGACGGCTTAAGGAGGGCTCAAGAGCGACGCGGATGGTATTGCCTGGCGGTGGAGTCGACTCGCGCTGCAAGGCGCCCGCTTGGTCGCTGTCGCTTTGGCACGTGAAGGAACTCGCACCCTCAAGTATCCGCTGCAGTTGCCGCATCAGAAGCGTGGCTCGCCATGTTTGCATCTTTTGGCATCCTACCACTGTGATGATCGCTGATCACCAAATCGGAGTCGCCATAGCACAGTGATCCGTGAATGCCGAAGTTCTTGGCAAGCCGGAGTTCAGGAATGAGCGCCTATATTCGGCGACGTTATTGAGGCGGTAAGGCGTGGATCTACAGCACATACTTGAGCTTGTCGCTTTTAGGGAGGTGAGGACGACGCCTGCCCAGTGCCGGTACGCATTTTGGAGTTGCCGAAATGCATCCGCCAATGGGTGAAGCTTCGGCTATAGTGTAGGTACTGGTCTCGGCCACCGACGAGGAAGTCGGGCTGCTGCTTACATTTGATGGCGTGCGGCTGGTAGTAGATGGTGTAGGAGCCAACTCTATGGCCCATTTGGTTACGCTGAAGATCAGCTTGGCTTCGATGATCTCTGGGCAAGTAAACCATCGTAATTGGATGTTTTGAAAGTAAGGCTTTAGCTTGGCGCAAAATGCACACTATAGCACATCTTCTCGTAGTGAGGGTAGTTCTGCATGGAGGTCGACAACGCTTGCCAGTAATATACCTGTCTCGGACAGGAGCGCCTTGCCTTCCTCTTTCCGCTCGACTACGATGACGTGGTTGGGACTACTCGGCCGGTGGCGGCGATGTGCAGGAGCATGGGCTCTTTAGGAGTCGGAGCCGCCAAAGACAGGGGAGTAGTCAACATCTTCTTTCACCGAGAAATGTTTCATCCGCTTTGTGGTTCCACTCAAAAAGGTGGTCTTCTTCATTAATTGGTACGGCGAGAGCCACCAAAATTGACGATGAATCGGCCGATGGAGGTGCAAGCAGCCGTGAACTTCTGACATCTAACAGCTTCGGCCGGGTACTTCCATCCTCTCGATGGCCTTGATCTTCACAGGTTGCACTCTATGTCGCTGCTCAGAGACCGTGAAGCCATGGAGTCGTCTACCGGTACTCCAAAAATGCACTTTAGGGTTGAGCTTGATCTCGAATCGGGCGCAGTTCTCAAAGGTTTCTTTGAGGTCTTCCGCAAGTTGTCCCACGCTTCTCCGCCTTCACCACAACATCATCCACGTAGACGCAGATTTCGCCGAGTTGCTTGAGGAGGCACTTCGCATGCAACGCTGAAAGGTGGTGCAAGATTCCTCGTCGAACGCTATGGTCAGTAGTAGAAGGCCCGAATGGCGTGATGAAGGCAGCTTCACCGTCTTCACCGGTTCACTTGATTGGTGATATCCTATATATGCATCTAAGAAACTCAACAGCTCGTGATCCGCTATGGAGTCTATCACCCGATCGATTTCAAGCAGCAAAGGGGTCCTTTGGGCAAGCTTTGCTTGAGGCTTGTGTAATCACGCACATCCGCCATTGCTTGTTTTTCTTCAAAGACAAGACTGGGTTTGCCAATCACTCCGAAAAAACACCCATAATGAAGCCCGCCAGAGCCGGGCTATCTCTTCTCCAACAACTCTTCTTCTTTTCTTCGACAAAGCGGCGCAAGGGCCGCCTCGACGGGCTTCACATCAGGTCTCGACATGTAACTTGTGCTCGGCGTGGATTCCGCTGGTACACTGGCATGTCTTTAGGGGACCATGCAAAGATGTCCCGATTCTCACGGAGGAAATCGACGAGCTCGCTTTCCTATTTATCGCCGAGGTTTGTACCCATGATGCGCATTCTCTGGGTGCTCCGGTCCAAGGGTATCTTCTTAGTCTTTGGCCGGCTTGAACCCTCAGCTCCCACTCCTGGGGGTCAAAGCGACATCTCCGGCTGCTTTCCGCCATTGCCACGACCGATCAAGGAGCCGCTTTCACCGCGTATCACTGTGGACTCGCCAGCCGATTGCCTCCTCAACAAGAAGAGGAAGCCTCATCAGAGTCACCAGCGACGGCCGTAATCTCCTTGAACTCAGCATCTTCATCTTGAGGTAGGCGCGGGGAACCGCCATGAACCTGCCGCAAGCAGCCGCCAAGTAACGCATGGTATGGGCTTTCAAGGTCCATTACTTCA